>JASANN010000252.1:1217593-1243581 GCA_031762395.1 Calameuta pygmaea
TCTGACCAGGGTGGCGACCCGAAGAGACCCGGAAACGAGAACGTTATCTTTATCGGTAGCCGGAGTCGCCTTGTGACCGTGATTCGAAAAATCACGTCACAATCTTCTACTAAGCTTTGCATACAACTTATACCGTCTGTTCGGTTTGTTGAATTTTGTAATCAAAATTCAAATGCCTTGCTTCCTCTTTGTGCAGATTATAATAATGTAATGTCTTATCATCTATTTTCATACTTTGATTTTTGGATTTTTCAATAGTAATCAAATTCGTTCCATTTCTTCTATTGGCAGATGAAATGTCAATCTCTACAGGATCTCTTATCTTTTTGATACAATTTCTCGATATGTCCTTTCCATTAGATTGTCTAGGAGAACAGCCATTATGAATTTCTGAATTTCTCTGACATACGCTCATGCTTTTTTGATTTCGTTTATTCTTATATTTATTTAAGGATCCAAAATCGCTGGAATTACGTGATCTTCGTGAAATATCTTTCGACTTGCTATTATTGAATATTTTGGAAAACTTTTTTTTTCAAAGTTGGTTTTCGCATACAGCACACACTGGAGTCTACCTGTTTGAGATTTTTCATAAATCTTGGACAACTAAAATGTCAAAATAGTAACAATATGATATAAGTCCAATTAAAATTTAAATAATAATTAATTCCATTCAATTCCGTTTTAATAATTAAGTCATTAATGATATAAACGTCAAGATACAAATTTTCAATTATATAAAACTAACTTCGCAGCCTGCTAAAAGAAATAAAAATTCGCTGCATTCAGCAGAAACTGCCCCATCTGCCCTAAGACCGCAAACGGATTTGATTGGTAAATCGATTGTAAATTTTGCAACAGTTACAAATTTGACCAATCAGACGTGTTTGTTCCCTCAGCACTGTATTTGCTGAATACAGCAATTATTACACAAAACAATAAAAAATGACAGGTCGGTAACGATTGTTTAACGAACTCTCGAATTTGCCTAAAAATGGAACGAAAATTTTTGTGCAATAAATTATTTGCAGTATCGTTGTTATGCTAGAAATTCTTGCATTATGCAGCTGTGCCAGTGTCGCCTGTCTTTGGTGTGCAACCACCCTTGGATAGTAGGTTCATAATTACAATATAACCTCTTAAAATAAAAAAATCTTCTAATACATATATAAAATTCATACATTTCTTTAATAGTGATCAAAAATCGATTTCACATCGTAAACGTCATAAGAGATGTAATCGTAGCTCAAGTTGTCCAGCAAATAGAAATTCCCCATACAAAAAAAATCCAAAGTCCTGCCAAGATGCATTTCGTTCATTAAATACACCATTTGTTTGGTAAGATAGAATATTTTGTATTTTTTATATTTTAATTATAACTAATATCTGACTTTCCAATTTTTGTTTCAGTTGCAAATGCAACAAAAGATCCCGTAAAAAATTACGACGTGAAAAAAATTGTGACACAACTGCACGTAGCGTTTCAAATTTCTCCAAACCATATCCAATTGTTTATTCCTGCTCCGATCCTGGTGCGCAAAATGTGGTTATCCCAAAAACCACAAAATCAACAACTACGTCGTATGCACCACCACCGACTATCTCATTACCAGCAATGTCCAAAAATATTGGCACCAACTGTGCTCCACTTTCTAATCAATGCTCAAAACAATCACGATCGAAAATGCATGAAGTGAGCAATGATGAACAATCCATAAATTTTTTGCTCAATTCACCAGAGGATATATCTTATAACACTTCACAAGATCCAATACAGCCATTTTTGAAATCACTGGAACCAATCAATCGTGTAGTACCAGAATCTGTACCACGTCCTGTCTATTGTACCCCTCGATCTCCATGTGCTAATTATTACAAATCAATTAAGAGGTAAAATTAAAAAATACTATATATCATTTATTATCATTATTTTCTGATTGCATAATATTAATATATTTTTTTTATCACAATCACAAAAGTTGGTCTTCACGTTATTCAAAACCCTTATCGAATTTCTCTACGACATTCGCGTTAATATATATATATATGTATATATATGTAAATTGGAATAATAATTTATATAATTAGCAATTACGAACATAGCAAATTCTTGACATTAATATTACTAATTGATTATCAGCGGCGCTAAATTGTACAAGCTCATATGTAAAACGTGCCAATTGGACAAGCACAAGTGCATCTGTGCTAATTTCTGGTGTAATCCGTAAGTTATCATCAGAATTGAATAAACTACTTTTAAATATAATTAATAAATATTTTTGCAGAATAATCAGAGCCGGATATCCACAATATTTTGGATCCAATTTTTCTTTTCCATCCGATTCTCCAGAATTTTCTACGTCAAAGGCTACACTCCCCAACTGTACGCCTGTCGTTCTGTATCCGTGGTCAACTGTTCGTCCCCCACCGATATCCGATTTGCATGAAACAAATTTGAAAAATAAAAAATCGCGAAAAATATTATCCTCGGCTTATAAACGCCAGAAATCAGGAAAGTGAGAAAAACCCGAATGAAAACGATGATCAGTAATTTTTGTAATACTTGAATAATTTGTACAACTTGCGCAACAGTACTTTACCTCTTATGATTAGAATTTATAATAAACTTTGGATAACTTCAATAAATATAATTTTTTAATAGGAATACAATTTCTACGCCTATACGACTCAATATATTATTATACACAGAATGCAATTACAAATAGAACACATGAATTGAAAGTACGTTGAGCACGGACAATGATTATCAGTAGAGGACATTTATTTAATTATAATTTCCTTATTCATCATTTATTATACAATCCATCATACAAATTACTACAAAACAACAGTTATTGAGATATGCTAAAATAAAAAGAGAATTGTTACTCAACCATCATACTACGTTTATGATGCATCCCACTATCATGCAATCATCATGTACTTGAAGAGTGACGATTCAACCATATCCACTAATTTAAAATTACTTAATCATTACGTAATCATATTTTTCCATTGTCTCATCAAACAAAATATAAATCGCAAGCAATCTAAAGTAATACTTTAAATTGAATATATTATATGGGATAAATAAATTTTCAAGAACCCAATCAGAGATGCAAATTGAAATCGACGAATCAAAAAAATCGACTTTATCAACAATAAGATAATTTTTTAAGCAACAAAAGTTTCAGCAATTCTTACGTAATTTCAAGAAATCCAATGGATTTCTTTTGTATTTAAAATAATAAAGTAGTACATACAAATCTTGATCAATAACCAATACTGATAACAGTCAAAGTACTTTGCATCATGTCCGGTGATTTCACATACCTACACGAGTACCACAAATATGTAAGTACGTTCGAGAAAAATAAAATTAAACACTCCTGTGTATCTTGGGGCATAAGGTTGGTGTATGTGTATTTACATTGGCTATTGCGAAAATGTCACATTCAATACACAGTATCTACGGAGAAGGTGGCATACTTATTCTCTAACAGTTCACGCTCGTATTCGCTTACGTCGGCACCCAGTGCGAGTGCATTGCGTCCTTTTCGCATATTTATGGTGGGGACTGAACGTGGGCTTTGAAAGAGACTGTCTCGGAGTATGTGTAGTGACTGTAGCGTAAGTGTCAGAGATAGACGCATACCCCATCCTCGAAGTCAAAGAAGACATTGAAGTTTGCAAACTTTATTTTTTTCGAAAATTACATGTTAAAAAAAGTCGAATAACACGCAATTTTTGTCGAAGGGCACGTTGGTATTTTAAAAAGTGAGTATTTTGATTTTTTTTTAAATTAATTTATCACTTTATGTAATTTGGGAATATCAAATGCTTTTATGAAAATTTCCTATTTCATTACAATCACGTGATATTTATATTTTTTTTTTTAATTCTATGTCGTTATGTATTATCTGCTAGTAGAAAGTCAGTGAATGGTTGTAAGTGCATTGCGTACTTTACGTAACAGTGATTGCATTGATTTTTCGTTTTTAAATAATTATATCTATATTGGTGATTTTTGAGTTCTATCCAAATATCAATCTCTATGAGAATATTCTTAGGGTATGTAAAATTTTGCATTGTACACGTAGTTGTGCATACAAATTTCCAGTCGCGTAAATACTGGGAGAAATTTCAAAAATGAGTAATGGGATATTTGAAAATAGTCAAATGTGGAGAGAACATTTCTCTGTCTACGATATTGCACGAGGCATGTCAATTTTTTACTAGTCGCAGGAAATGTCACTCGGCGGATTCAAGCAGAGAAAGTTCAATCCGAACTTACGTACAGTGAATAGATATTGAGAATAATGAGCCCTTTGAAAAATTATTTGAACGACATAAATAACTGTACTAATTAAAGATTGTTTATAACTTATAAATGTAACTTTTAATTAAAAAATTATATCACCCATTTCTTACTTAGTACTCATACAGTAAAAAAAAACCGCCATTTATATCATCGCGAAAATATAATATTTATTGAAAATTATTGAAAAATAGTGTCTTTGGCGGATACGTATCTCTCATTCAAAAAGCTATATTTAATGTTCGTCAATATTGAAATATATTCCTGACATTTATCTCCAACGTGCAAACATACTTGGACTTTACACAGAATCTTTGTTCACGTTAATTTTCCGGTTGTGAATTGCACAACAATCGATATCCTGAGGAACATTACGTCATAATAGCCATGAATTAGATAATAACTCAAGCTTCGATGAATTTATTGAAATTAAAAAAAATTCCAAGTCATTTATTTATTTCAGACAACAATGACTTTGCTCCCACCTACAGTGGAGCAGCAAAGGCTTATAGACGAAGAACTTCGCTCGGACCCGGAAATGACGAAACGAGATATAGCCGCTCTTAGAGAATGGCTTTCAAAACAGCCTCATTTACCCCAACACATGGGTCTGCAATTTATTTTACTACCATTCGAAACTATTTTACAATTCTTTTTTTAAACTCTTGTTTAACTGCAGCATCAAGCTCATTTTTAAAGCTCCATTCAATTTTGTATATACTTTGATTTGTATTGCTGTACACTTTTGACATGTGTCTCAAGACGTTGTCTAATATACTTATTTCATAAAATTTCAGACGACGATAGATTAGAGAAATTTCTTTTTGGCTGTAAAAACAGCGTGGAAAGATGCAAGCTGATGTTGGAAAGATATTTCAGCGCACGAACCGCCTTGCCAGAATTCTTTGCTGCTCGTGATCCACTTTCCAACGATATACAAGAATGCTGTGACGCTGTGTAACGATTAACCATCTTTGCCATAGAATAAATTTCAAATTACATATTACGCAATATGATATGTCTATATTGTAATTTCCAAATTTGTTATATATTTTTTTATCATTTTAGGCAATACTTCCTTTTGCCATCTTTGACAAAAGAGGGTCACCGTGTGACTATTTTACGACTGGCGGACTGCGCCTTGGAACGATTTTCCATTCAGGCTATCGCGAGACGCATTTTAATGGTGATGGATACGCGGTTGGTCGAAGAAGTATGTTTGTCGAACATTATGATCTTTGATCTGAAGGTAATATAGACAAGCGCGCAACTTGGTGCAGGTTAAGATTTAATATTATAAATAGGCAACAATATCACATTCGATAAAATTTTCAGGGATTCACAGCAGGACATTTTGCAAAATGTAGTCCGACTCAAAATATTGTACGACATGCAATGTTGGCAACACAAGACAGCATGCCACTTCGATTGACTAGAGTTCATTACATTCACGCGCCAGCATTTATTGGAAATATCTTAGCAATATTTTATCCACTGCTCAAAGAGAAATTGATACAAAAGGTTCATAAAAACGATGAATAATACTTAAGTGAAAAAAATAATCCATCATTCCCTTATACTAATCTGTGTAAATTATTTTTAGTTTCGCGTGCACACGGGTGGTGGGGAGGAACTTTATCCATATATCGAGAAAGAAATATTGCCCGAGGAGTGGGGTGGAAAGGCAGGATCCTTTAAGGAGCTCAATGGTATAAAATTGATAGGTGATCGATAAAAAATTTATTTCATTATAGAATTATTTTCATTGCAGATGCATGGAGAAATAAAATTGAAAAGAATCGCGAATGGTATCTTCGCGAGGAAAAATTAAGTCGAACGAACGAGAATGCCCGTATGCCACATACGAAATCCAGCATAGCTGTGGAAATCAATGGAATTCAAGGCACGTTTAGAAAGTTGAACATCGATTAAAACTTGTATTCTTTACTTTTCTTCCTACTGTATTAATCCAGGCAAGAAGTATTAATGAATTAAATAAAAAATATTATCAGTAATTGTTTAATGATTATTATAAGCGTGACACGTGACCAACCGTAATATATAATTACACTTGAAATTACTTTACGATATTAGGAAAAAAGAAAGATGAAAAATCTTATTAAATAATCATTTACACTCTTGACATAAATTGCATCTGTTTATTATGAACGACGTAATCGGATATACAGTCATGAGTTGAACATTTTGAACAAATCTATTTCCGTATCAAATTTTCTTTATACTCCAGTATGTTTTCTTATCCATTCACGATTGCTAGAAACTCGAGAATAAACACCTGGTGAACCTGCCCATGCGCAACCACTACCCCACGAAACGATACCATAAACTTTCTCATGCGCCACCAATGGTCCACCAGAGTCTCCCTATAAATTAGATAAAAAAAAATTATATCATTAGAGTCAACTAATTTTGATCAATTTTGTGCATTCGCATAATTATATTTTAACAGACACAATTTCTCGACCCAGACTAAATGTAAAATTATTACCTGGCAAGCATCAACGCCACCTTCAGGGAATCCAGCACACAGCATGTCTTCAGAAAGAGTAGACGGAGAATACATGGTCCTGCATCGTTCCATAGAGATTTTTGGTACAACAGCCTTTTGCAATTGCTCTGGAGTACTGCCCCAAAACTGAAAATAAAAATTTCATATAATTAATTAAAAAATTGCATAATACTTGATACACCATTATTATTGTTTGTGTAGCAATATAATATTATTTTATTAAAATAAACAATTTCTATTTCAAAAAATTGTTAACCTAGTACTTACGGTCAATGTGCCCCATCCAGAAATTATTGTCATGGTACCATCTTCCAGTGGTTCATCCTGTGCAGGTAATCTGATTGGCTGAGCGACTGCAGAAAATTCGATTGGTTCACGAAGCTTGAAAAATAATATTTTTAATTTCAAATTGTTTTATAATACACAGGTTTATGTGCTGCTTAATGCACTGTGTCATAATTATATGTAAATTGGAAATAATTAGTAATCATGCCATTGGATTGCGTTGCAATGGATATCATTTATTTTTAATTTACCATTACCTTGATCAAGCCGATGTCATTGGAATATCTAGATGGTGATGTATATTTTTCATGATTGATCACAGATTCAACTTGGTGGATAATACCACCAGATGTTCTGAACGAGGAACCAATTCTGACCGTGTAGTCGGAAGAAGGGGTTCTGCGAACGAAATAATTGTTTGATTTTGCAAAAGTTATGGATAGAAAAATATTATAAATATTTCTGAACCTTTGAAGGCAGTGAGCGGCTGTAAGAATCCAGTGATCGTTCAGTATACTTCCGCCACAATTATGCCTGCCGTTAAGCAACACGGAAATCTACGATGGAAACTTGTATATTAGCTTTAGATTATAAAAATGTTATAAAATAAATAATTAATTATTATTAAAAATTTTTTGAAAGTATAAATCATTTCTTATAACGAATATTATGTAAGTCTCACCTGATACGGCGTTTTATCGATGGTGGTATTTTCTCCACCCACGATTCGCGGTGGAACCGGATCTGCTAAAACTGTATAAAATATATGATAAAATAGAATTGATATGACGCGTTGGTTACTTAATGAATCAAAATTAATACTTGTTTATAGAAATAGATAAAAAATTGCTAAAATCTATTTTTTTTCAGTTACCGTTGACTGCCGCAAATATTACAAAGACGCTTAATGCTAACATGGTGAACAAGTTTTTAGTGGACAGAACTAACTTTCGACAGTGAATCTTTTATATATCCTGCCGAAATCGTTATCTGTGTTGATCAGTGTGATTTTGCCGTAAGAGATAACGATAAATCAGTTCAGAGCTAAGACAGCTCTGTTCATCAACTTGTAATTACGATGTCATCATATCAATTTTAAATGCGATTAAAATTTGATCAAAATGGGTCACAGACTCATGTTAATCCTATGATTCTCATTAGATAAATGATTATGTACAGCATTGATATAAAAAATAAAAAAAATAATCGTCATCAGGAAATATATAATATTAAGAAGATGAAATATATTGTAACTAGGTAATATGGTAAATGGGTAATTATATAAAATTCTCTGTTTCTTCCATAACAATAAACTGCACTGTTATTTGTACCACGAATGCAATAAAATACATAAATGATAAACGCATTATACATTAAGATAAAAATGCATTGTGTATTCTGAAAAATCAAAACAGAGGAATATCCAAATTGTATGAAATTTTATGTAACAATAAAAAAAATTTATTTATTTTTTAGTTTTGTATTACCGTAATTTTTTAGTTTCTAGACAAATAGTACAAAATATTGTTTGATATTAAGCCATTGTCATAGATCACAAGTAATCTCTTAAGTTTGCAAGGGATTTTGTTACCGTAGAATGATCGATCATCATTAATGATGATTAAAATAACCATCATTATGATTATCATCGCAAGAAACGATTGTATGGTACGCAAAGAACTTTGCAAGTCGAATTTGCAAAACAGAAATTACATATAGATGTTATCCTAAAATGAGTGCTAAAAAGGACCGTAGACTAGTACAGTGCATACTACATCCGCTAGATGGCACTACGTGCTCCTCCAGTAATTTATATTTTCTTAACCTTGTCAATTAATTATTTTAATGAGTATAAATACACAGACTGTCATACGAGAAATAATTTTACATTGCAATAAAAGTTGCACCAATTCAATTAATTCGGTCTGTTGATACGTCAGTTAATGAGCAAAATGAATAAATTATTTGACGAAAAGTTGTGAAAAACAATTAAACCATATAATATTGCATAATAGAACCATCAACGTTTATTAGCAATTTAAATCAAATGACAATAACCTAAAACTGTAATAATTGCACTGCTATACCAAACACATAATTAAATAATTAAAAAATGCAAAGGAAAAATTTCGTTGACAGCATTTTGACAATAGAATATGTATTTTATAGGTGATGAAAAGTCACATCCAAAGTTTTGGACTTGAAATTCAAGTTTAGTGATTCGAGTTATCAACTGTCAAACAAAGTCGCAATGCCGACTCTTCTTTTATACTTACAATTAGTTAAGCGGCTTGATGAGTTAATGATGCCGGCAGACATGCGATACCGGCAGGAATGCCTTGGCCGTGGCTTATCATAATTATTACGCAACATTGCTTCACTTTCGTCTAAAGCATATCAGACCATGTGTCCACATAGCACCTGCATTCGCCTAATTGCGGTTGACGTAGGTTAGATAGACATTGTACAAAATGAGTTTGCATTAACATTACTTTTTATTGTAATGTACAATTGTGCTTGTTAGGTGAGAAAATTTCCATTAATATTCTTAATTACCTCGTGGATTTCAGGTACATTTGACTGTGATAAAATTCAATGTAAGAGGATCGAGAGGCGTGAAATAAATGATAAAAAAACTGAACATTTTATTTTCATTCATTTTTTGCATTAGGGTTATCGTCATTGAGTGCAATTTTTTGGTGAATTGACATACATAGGATGTTCATCGGTACACAGTCACTACCCTACCGCACTGTACATGGCAGGGTGGATTGATTTTTCGCAGACTGACGTAACGCAGAATTCAGCATGCGCGAGATGCGAGAAAGACGTGCAAACCGACGGAGCAGCTCCAAATCCTGATTTATCAAACGTTTATTCTTAGTGTTGCAAAGATTCGCTTACATCTGTTCAGAGATGGCGTTCGTCTTATAATGAATTATCCCTGTTAGATGTGGAATGTCGAAATAAACCTAAATGCGGATGATTGAAAGTTTATAAACACGTGCCAATATCGGATGACGTAAGAGAGTTAAATTTAAAAAAAAATTTTCAATATAATACTATAAATATAATTTTCGAAATGCAATTTATACAAACGGACTGGCATACACCGCAAACAATAATAAATTAGGATTTAGAATAAAGTGCAAAAAAACAGCTTAATAATTAATATATACCGCATCATTAATCAATATTAAAAACTTTCATAAAGAATGTCCTTTATTATACCATCACCGTATAATGGTAAAACTTACCTAACTGCACTTAGAGTCATAAACCCTAGAAGCAATTTCACAAAAGTGCACAACCCATAAACTTTCTATACCATTGAAAAATACCTGATAATCCCATAACTATTTCCAATACTTATCATGCGCGATATTTCTTCTTGAACAAGTCCAATACCTTCAATCTCACAAGGGTGCAGCACTTTTATTACAATATAAAAAGTCTCACATAACCTGCGCCCAGCAACACAAAACTCTACCCGGTGTCGTAAAAGCTTCTCTTAACTTTCACGCTCGATACTCGGCACGGTATTAAAGCATAAGATAAGAAAGTGTCGCACAATTTTGTAAATTCGTACTCCGTGCGTTATAACGACTTACTGGAGCAGGCAGCAGCGGAGAAAAGGGAGACACGGCGTTTGTGGTCGGGAGTTGGGAGGACCGTTGGGGTCACAACGGGTTCATTCAGTGTCGTGCTTGCCGGGAACTTGGCTCGAGTCGATTCGAGGTACGGCAAAGCGCTGAGTGAGGGACGAACCAGACAGTCGCTGATCGTCCGCGACCCCGTTCAATCGTGACGTTCGTGTCGCTGGACACTACTGTTACCCACCCTGTATTGCACACTCCTTCAGTTTCTTCACTTCACCATTTTACTGCACTTCAACCGTCCGAACAACAAGTTTCACCTCACGTCACTCTCTCATGACACTATACCTAATTGTCAAGAAGCATTTGTTTGAACTATCCTAATCAGCATTCGTGACTTCACTGACACCCGGTGTGTTCCCGTGCGCGCACCACTGTCAACCACTGATTTTTATCTGATGTAAGATGAGATGTCGGACTGCCACTGCTAACTCTCGACGATTCTCGACTTCCTAACCCTATTCGTAAAGGTGGGTCCACAAAACGGTTTTCTATTTTCTCTGTTGCCTCGACGCGATGATGCCGACCACTGGCGATCAATCCCGGGTAGCTAGACGAAGCCCTGAGTATGCTCCACGGGGATGCTTCTGACGTTGCTCGGATTCTTGACTCTTGTCGTTGTTCTCTATGGTCGTCATGAATTGCTCTAGTAGTACGTAATTCTTTGTTCATGGGAGGAATAGGTGCCTGCGTGTTCGACGCGTGACACTTGGCTGTCACTTGCCTAGCTGCTTTCTGGTTAATGTCAGTGGTCGGCTGTCGCGTGGTTACGTGATTATCACCTACGTAAGCATGTCACGTTCCTGCGTTACTATCTGTCTTGCATATACCGACGCAATTATGATTTTTCGTACATCGACGATCGGATTAACAGAATCGTTTACTACGGTGTGACGCGACTTGAGATTAATGACAGTGTGGATAGAATTATGAATTATGTTCCTGGAGGTTATTCTACTGGCCGTTCAATGCCTTGGTGTATATGACCTCGAATCTCGGTGAAAGCTTAAAGGGAAATATTGATTACTGACTTTTCTCATTCTATTAAATATTATTAGAATATTTTGACAGGTTGAGTTAATTTCAATTTACGTTACAGTTTATTGCGTTTTATTCAAGCAGACTGATAACGAATTTTTTTCGATCGATTATTCAAAACATTATCGCTCTCTGATCCATATGGATTTGACGATCGAGTACGCTGATTTATGACTCTATAAAAAAATTAATTAATCAAAATATCATCGATCACCGATAGATAGGTATATGATCGTAGAAAAGTCATGAAGATGACGTGATAATAAAAATTTTTCACTATAAAATTCTTTACGAGTCCTTTTACTTATATTACTCAGTATCGATCCTAAAGGGTATTAAATATTTTATTTTACAAGAAACAGTCGCTCTGTCACGTATTTGCTCTATCGCCTGCATACTTGCATTATAAAAATTCTTTGAATAATAAACACGTGGGTAATGGATCCGACGGAAGCAAATTACAGCACGCTAGAAACTCATCAGTGTTCCTTTTCTTTTTTAAATCAAATAAGTCTATCCAAAAGAGTTAGCTAGATAGAACTAGCTATGTAAATTTTTTTCTTTTTTTTTTCTATTCACAAGCAGTTCATAGCACACACACACACACACTGTAGTAAAGAATTTTTTCGTCATCCTGCAATGCGACAACCAAGTGTACAGTCAAATGACTTCGAGCTCTGTTATCACCATAAAAATACATAGCCGCGTAACAAACCATAGCAGTTGCCACTTTCGTGCCTTCTCGATGCACGAATTCATACTTCCGTGTTCCATGCATTCCGAGCTGCAGGATCGATTACCTGCTACATAATATATTACATAGGACGACCCGCTATAAATTTAGAATCATGTAAAATTCCGATCTGCTATACCTGACGCAATTCTCTCAGCAATTCCAATTTCAGTTACACTATAAAATCTATATTTCGTAATCTATATTCACGGTATACAAAATCGTCTTGCTCCAATTCACGTGTAGCGTCGTTGGTACAGAAGCCCTTCGTGTACGTGGAGTTGAGTGGAAAAAAAAAGGTAACGTAAAGGGATGCCACATGAAGGGTTAAAGGAATTGAAAATTAAAAGGATATACTACTTCGTAAATCCTTAACCCCTGTCGTATGTTCGTCGCAAATCATCTATTTAGTCCGAGGCTTTAACAGTTTCCGGTGTCTGTTTATGAGGAGTGCACGATTACCGCTGCATCAGCCTCGTCTATTTAGGCCATTGGTTCAAGAGCAGGTCACGTGCGCTATATAGGCAGTCAACGATCCTAGGAACAAAGGAAACGGCGGGACTTTCATGCACGAATTTCCCATATGGATTTATATAGAGTCTAATAAGCGTAAGGATAGTCTTGCTGGTGAATTTATACGTGAGTAAGAGTCTCAAAGAATAATTAACATACGACCTTGGGACACGTCGTTGAAAATGATTTGGACGTTTATGATTCCGTTAGTACAGTCCTAAATACTTCTGCTTAATTGAAGCAATGCGACTGACAATTGATGCTGTTTGCGTCCGAGTGCAGTTTATACTGTTATTTTTTTTTTAACGCAAGTCAGTGTGAGAAAATATTGAGTTACGCGGTAATTCAATGCGTTGTAAAAAATGAGAGAATCTTGTTACAGGTGAGACCAGTGACGTCACAGAAGTGATATAGTAATTTTGAAAAACATTAAAGCAGCAAATCATTCGAAATACTTGATGTTGAGATACTTGATACAGTAAAAGTTGTCAAAGTTCTGACAGGTCGGGGATAGAAAATATAATATTTGAACAGTTGGAATATCGCGTTATACACTATCGTAAAACAAATGCAGTAACGGGAACGGATTTGAAAGCTTTGCGACGAAAGATAAAACGTCGCAAGACGTTTCTGACGGAGGAAATTGTACGTTTGACAGTTTGTCGATGACGCGTCCTTTGCGAGCAGAAAAATCGATAAGCCTCATTCGCAAAAGAAATTTCATTCGCGATTCCAGAATCATGTTAAGACAATACGATTTTTTGATCGGTGCGAGATATTTTCAAGTTTTGATTTTTTTTTCTGAAAATATCTCCCCTCGTCGTATTTACACGGCATAGCGAGCACATATTTTGCACGTGTCTCTAACGAAATTGTTTTCCCTTTGAAGTATAACTGTGCTGTCACTCATACTAACATCTGACGTACGCGAAGCAACCAGTAGAAACTTTACTTAAATACTTAGCGACTTTACCAACTTGATATCAGAGAAGTTTCTCCCAGATAGAGACAAGGAAATTTTTTTATATTTTCTTTTGAACTGACTGACATTGCGAAAATTATAGTTTCATTTTCCACACGTGACTGCGAAACAGTTCTGGATTTTTTGTATCTTCGTCATGGTGGGATTTATATGATTTTATTTGCAGTTGATACCTAAATTACTATTTGACTGGGTACCGTAAACTTGTGTTGAGGATTCTTATGAAAATTTTTACACTCTGGATTAATATACTATATCCGTTTACGCATTAGAAATATGACAGCTGACATTATTCTATTATCCGTGCACGATAAAACTGTTTCATTTTATTTGTATTTACGGATTTACTTCATTTCTTCTCGGCGCGATTGCGTCATATAAAATTATCCAGAAAGTGCACGCTACTTAAGAACGAACATATGCACTTCTAGTGCACGTGACCCTCACATTGAGACCTCTGATCGATTTATGTATGTATATAGGTAAGAAACATGAGCGAAGACTGTGCTAACTTTTCCATGAAAATTATCGAACTGCATTTGACCTCTTGACACGAAGGAACGTCTAGCAAATTCCAGTTGACTAAGTCAAAAAGTAATTTTTTTTTTCTAATCTTATACAAAGTATGTCTCTGCATAATTTTAAAATAACCCACAACCCTTAACGTTCGCAACTTAATTAGGATTTATTCTAATGAAATTTACCATAATTTGTACAACAATGATTTACATAATTGTACCTGTTAAAGTCTTCCCAATGGTAATATAGTTCCTTATTCCCACAATCCCGTCGCGGAGTCGGATCATCGGACGCAATTTCGCGAGTCGGTACCCAAGGATGGCGAGATCTTGTAGCTTTGCATAATGGCGATATAGTCTAAAGAGTTTTAGGGTCTAGAGAAGATTATCTATACGTGCACATGGCCAGGGTTAAGGTGAGCTTAAGAACGTGGAGGTTCTATTCTAAACATAGACTAGACTCTCGGGGTCAAATCAATAGTCACATTGAATATATATGTATATATACACACATATAATGTTCGTACATTCGTACTATCGTACCAACATGCCTATAATATTTCTTTATTGATGACCAACAGCGTGGCTTTGTTGGCTCGCATAAACGGATTACAAATAGCCATGACTCTTTGTGAAAAGTTTAATACAGGACTTAATCAGCCACGTAGGACTTACGTTGAATTATTATTATGACCGTAATCATTTAATAATGACAATAAAAATTTAATTGATAAGAAAATTTATTTAGAGACAAAATCTTGTGACGGCCTATTTTAAACCTAGTTGAGTATTCGTGAATTCTATTCGTATATGTCCTCGATGTGCGTAGTCCCGTAGGAAATATTTGTCTTGAAATAAATTATTTTACGTAAACTTTATTTGATGCCTTTTAATTTTGTTATCGTAGCAAAGAGATAATAAGAGTAAATGTTTCTTTTTTTTTCATGTTTCAAACACATACTTTGCGCGTGATTTATGGCGCGTATCGAAAAGTTTTGCGAGTTGATCAAAATGATTGGCTGATCGATTCCAAAAATTGTAAGATACAGTTGGAGTGTGGAGTAAAAAAATCTGATTTCAAAATCGATATTACTCGGTCGATTTAATAGACCGAAATTATCGCTAATTAAGTGCAAATTAAAGGTCAGACACGCGAGTCTTAAATGCTTCCCAATATAACCGTCCATTAAAATTACTTAGACTGCAATTTCGATGATTTTTTTTAAAATCATTTTTTTACCCGACGTGAAACTTCTTTTTCTTTTCCCTTAGTATGAAAACTAGTCTTAATTTAAAAAATCATTTGAGACCTTAAAAAAGCATAATCAATATATTGTGAGAGTTATTTTCCAGTATTATAAACAAAATAAAGAATCTCTGGTTAAGAATACTTGTAAATTCTCATCTTGGCTTTATAAAAATTTTTATTAAGTTAAAACGTCCAAATAGCCAAATTCAAAACAGGATAAGTTTCTAACCAACTATAATCACATAACCGAATGACCATATCACGATAAACCTTTAAAATATTCTCATTCCACAAGAAAGGACAGCACCAATCGCGCGGCCGAACCTAAGATCAATAAAAAGGAATGCCGCATCGTCAACTTAACTCGCGAAACTCGTTCTTTCCTCGGATTTAGCAACGGTGTTAAGATGCAAAATTGCTGCAGCAATTGTAAACCAAACCTAACCATTCATTGCATTGGCCCATGCAATCATTTTGATAATTATCAGAAAAATTTCCAATTTCCACCAAACACCACGTATTCCACATATACGTATGTCTTTAATTCATATCACAAAGAGATATTATCTTCGTTTATTACTTGGTACACAAAAAAACAATTATAATAATATCTGGCCATGAGAATTAATTAGACACACGAATAATAATGGTGATAACATAATCATAAAATCCATATATGACAGCACGGGCTAGTTATATATATATATATATATATAGAACCATGATCTTTCTCAACAGATCGAATGCGGTGGATGCCTCAGTTGGAAGCAACAGCAACGTCACGCGCACCATCAAGGAAATCGAACGAGCTGGACCGAGAAAAGGGACATTGGATGAGAAGGGGTGATTGCCGGTGATGGACAATGAGCAACCGCACCAGGAGCTGGTCAAGTGCGTGGTCGTGGGGGACACCGCGGTCGGAAAGACCAGGCTGATCTGCGCCAGAGCTTGCAACAAGCACGTATCCCTTTCGCAGTTACTGACGACGCACGTACCCACAGTCTGGGCTATCGATCAGTACCGAATTTATAAGGACGTAAGTGCACTTGGATATTGCGCAATATCATATACAGGGTTGGTTACTTTTTACGAGTCTCTCAAGGATATCAGAGCGAATAAGGTTTGATTGACAAGACGAGTAGTAGGTAAAAAAATTATTATCGTACCGACCGAGGCAATATTGATAAGAATTTATAAGTCATAATAGGTATTGGATTCATAACCGTTATTATGGGGAATCGAGTATAGTTTTAATATTGTATACTGTATACGGTCTTCTTTGGAGGTTGGTATTACCTGAAATATGGTATAGGTATATCGTATTTTTGTTAACTTGGGCCGACGGTATATACGAATTATTTTTGTATCCCGAGGGAGTCGTTGCACGGTGGACTGTTACGACTCACGAAATGCGTTCTTTTATATTTTCTCTTATGGCTACGCTTCTACGCGACTATTCCATGGCTTCATTTGTACCTTTACATTAACTGCTATCTCGTGACGTTGAACAAGCGCAGTCGTCCATTGCCATGATACTCTTTCATATGGATAAACCAACATTGGGTTTTATCAACGTAAACGGGACGTTGTTGGCGGCCATCGATTTTTGCGAAATCCTATCAGATTCCCACAAAGCCCTATCACCACTGAGATAAAGGTTATGGCATAAAGGCTTTACCCTAAAAGACAATTTAGCGCAGACACGAACCACTGTACATTGATGATGGTCTAGAGTGGGTAATAGTATGAATCTGTAAATCTATTCGTAACGTGAAATGGGAAAATGCATTAAAAAAAAATAATCTATCAGACGGTATACTGTGAAATCTTTGATGCAGAAGAATCCATGAATCATCGTTTCGTGAATCTTCATGTTTACTAATACCTATCTGTAAAAGTCCCATATTCAATTTTCCATTGAGCTATTTTCATGATGGAACGTTAACATTCAATTCCGTATAAAATCCTTTTGAAGCGAAACGGATTTTCGCGTATCTTTGATAAATAAACGAATAATACAAGAACGGAATGAACGGGCAAACAGACTAGGAGGAATAGATATTTCATCTTTCGTTATCAGAGCGAGCTTGAAAAATAGAGATAAGAGAGCTCGTTTAAGGAATCTCTTATATCAGCAAAGTTTCGTACCTATGCATATATTATACTTTTTTTGAATTTTTCAAAGACGCTTTGGGATTTCCTATCTATCCGTAACAAACCAGTGAAGCGTTTATGATCGATTTGACATATTTATAGAAAACTTATGCATTTATACATAGAGTTCGCAAAATTTTAGTACTTGTCATACCTGTCTAGCTATCTATGTGGTTATTATAAAAAATGATAAAACATCGTCCTAAAAATTTTTATCGATAACTTCTTTCATTTTCTCAGTACTCAAGTGAGAAACATGTATTATATCTCGGGTGCGAAATTTATTAGCTTTGCAGATCACTTGTTAACATAAATTCACCGTCGTGAATGTCGTATGGCGAAAACAAAAGTGTCCAGAATAATTATTACTGTCATTATTCACGTCGTCGTGAAGAATATATAATACATTCGTTTGCGAGCTTCTACGACGCACTCGCATTCCTACTTGGCCGACCAATGAACCTTGAATCGGGCAAAGCACTTTAAACGACGCGTATTAAGAAGAGAATTCCGTCTCCAGGAAAAATAAAAATCTGCGGTCACCTTAATGTTCGTGTATATCAGCGCATTAAAGATATTATAATTAATGAAGCAAACGTTTTCAGTTGTTAGGCTTTAGCATCTAGAATTATTAAAATTCACAGCTTCCGAATGGATGCCGCGTCTAGTTTCAGTGACGTTTGTCTACGTTTCGCAAACGTTTCAGTCTACGCGATCAGGACTAGAAAGCTCCGACGCTGAAGTTCCCTTGTTTCAAGGAATCCATACATGAAGTCCTGATCATGCAGACTTGAACGTTTGCGAAACGTCGCGAAACGTCGCCGAGACACAACATAAATTCGGTGGCCGTAAATGTTAACAAAGCAAACAACATAATAAATTTCACAGCGAGATTATTTTTTCGAATTATACCATTTTTTTTTCAGTAAAGTAACCGCAGAAAAAATGTCACGTTATAAGATATGCAAAAACTATAGGATTTGCGATAATACTTTACAATGCAAATATTTGCGTGTTTATCATTAGCATGGAATAATCTTATTTAGCTGATGGCGCCAATGATAATATTTAGCATGCAATTAAATTCTGATAGTGATCCATGGCTAAACATTAATTTATCATTTATATATAATACATTTGTATCACCTTAAATTATAGTATCGACGATCGTTTTCCTCCTAGGTTCTGGAACGTTCCTGGGAAGTCGTGGATAATGTGAATGTCTCGTTACGACTTTGGGACACTTTCGGAGATCACGAAAAAGATCGTCGATTTGCATACGGCAGGTAACGATACCCGACAAGCATTATTACAATGAATTATAAAATCCAAGTAAGCTTTAAAACGTAGTAACAAATATCAGTATAGTATAAATGAACCTATCGTGCGACCATTTTGAATGCTACAATTATTTAAAACAATTGGTTAACATTCTACAGCCTTATTATATTTTTATAACAGATCAGACGTCGTGCTACTATGCTTCTCCATAACGAATCCCGTATCGCTGCGAAATTGCAAGGCGATGTGGTATCCAGAGATTCGTCGATTTTGTCCCCAAACTCCCGTACTACTTGTGGGTTGCAAAAACGACCTCCGGTACATGTATCGAGACGAGACATACCTAAGTTACTTCCGTGACCGCAGTCCTTTTGTAAGGTAGGTCGTCAGCTCGGATGCTATTAAGATAGAAATTTGCGAAATGCCAATGTAAATAACGTTTTCGTATACTTTCATTTCTTACATTATCTAACAGACCTTTATCGCTTTCAAGAAATCACACGATAACGTGATATCGTATCCTGAATGACTGTTGCGCAATTATCGATTTCAATGTAACTGTGACATTAGGTATAATTAAACTTTGTAAGATCTTGACATATCACAAAGGTCTATCAGAGTAATAAAGTTCACACTGACACCCTGCAGTATCATGAACGGGCAACGTCAAACTTAGGTAGAGCTATAAGATTAAGCCCTTTCCAGACTACCTGCTCGATAGAAATTGGCACGTAAAGTCTACGACGAAGATAATTAATGTCATTACTAACATCGGCCAATCATCGAAGTGACACAATTTTCTCCTTATATGTACACTGCTATTATAATTTTAATTAAATCAATAGCATCCAATCACAGCAGAGATAGCCCTACTACGAGTAAGTACAGGGTGTGCTAATTGAAACGTACAATTAATTAAGGGCGACACGGAAGAGTGATCTAGTGATGCCTGATCAGGCAAGAGCAGTTGCAAGAGAGTTGGGAGTCTGTTATTACGAAACCAGCGTGTTCACGTATTACGGCGTGAACGAAGTCTTTGAGAATTCCATACGAGCTGCTTTGATAGCGCGCAGACAACAGCGATTTTGGATGACGAATCTGAAAAGGGTACAGAGGCCTTTGCTTCAGGTATACATATACATTATATACGTACATTAGGAACGAGCAAATTATTATACCTAAATACTGCTTATGGTTTCAGGCTCCATTCTGTCCGCCAAAACCAATTCCACCTGAAGTCACTTTGGCGCCGAGCACTTACGAGGAGAACATGAAAGCTTTGTGGACGAGGCCTGTTCATACAGACGTCACTTTAATTGCTGGTAACTGCTCGTTTCCGGCACATCGATGTCTCTTGGCTGCGGCGTCACCGGCGTTTCATCGGCTATTCTCAATGGAACTGGTCCAGGAACTAACACCTCGTAGCTCCAGCGAATCCAGCATGGTACTGTATAATCATTAAAATATTCGTATTAGATCAAGAGCATTAAATCAACTTGATATTAACATCAGGTGAGTACCTTCGGGGAAGCCACAGTCGGAGACTTTAACGATGATACCGAGTGTCTGATTCGCATAGATCAGTGTAAGCCTGCCAAGTGAGTGAATAAGACTTAATACATTGATATACTCAAAAAAAAAAGGAGGATCCAGTTTTTAATACCGTTCAATATTTTCATCCAGAGTCTGGGAGCAGCTTAAGCGACGTTCAAGCTTTCAGGTGCTACCGACCATGGACAGTCAAAGAAAAGCAGCAGGTGCAATGAGAGAGCTTAATCATCCGGCTTTCCAAAATATTCGTATATCACTGGTGCGCTTGCATTGACTAATTGAAAAATTTAATTAATCATCGTGAAGTACTGAGAAGCGCATTTGTTTTTTTTGACAGACTGAAAATTCACATGGAGTACAACAACCAACGACAATAGTAACGCTTTCAAAGCTGGTGACGCCACAGGCAATGCAGCAATGCTTACAATTCATATACACAGGAAGTCTGGATAAACGTTATCACGATCTTCAAGTAAGTATGTCCTTATGGGTTATGGCCAATTAAAAGATAAGCAGTACTATTAAATATTCTTCGCGAGCCGTAACGCAACTTTTCGTCAAGTAGGTACGTAGGTTATATAAGAGGTCAAAGACAGTTACCGTATTAATGAGGTTATCAAAAAATTGACCAGGGAGTCTAAATGGCATTTCTTCATCGAGACATCATTCCTTGTGCAATGAACGATTAAGAATTGGACGATCTTGCGATCTAAATGATCTTCGATCCACGTGAAACAGTCGTTTCGCAACGATCAACCTAGTAGTCCGGATAACGTATTGGTCCGCTCCGTGTAACTAACGCGAATCTATTCTTTCAGACAGCTCCTATCGGGCTTCTACTGGTTAGTACTACATTAATGAATGTTAGATGATACCCATTATACGGCGGTACGTACAATCGTTAATGAAATAAATTCATCTAGTCTCGAGAAGAATTTCCTGTCATTGCCCCTTTAGCCCTGCGAGATCATCACTCATCCGACGAGCATGTTTTGCATTACGAGAGACAATACTATTGGCGCACTCATGATCGTTGCTCATCTAATCAATATCTCTTGATTCTTAATTCGACCATAGATCATATTCCAAACAAGAAAGAAAGCAAGAAATAAGTATCGTTCCGACTCGAATTTACATTCCAATTGAGAGATCACTTAACGAATGAAACGATCGATAGAAAATTGATCGAAAGAATTCGAGACGGTTCGAAAGAAGTTATTTATTTTTTTTTTAGATCGTACGCGTAGGATCCACATTCGAGAATTCGTAGACGTACCGAATGAAAAAAATTGGATTTAAAATACATATATATATCGGATCTTGAGATTTGCTATGCCTATGGAAATTTTCGAATGCGGTATATATCGTTCTCATCGGCATCCGATCTAGCACCACTTAGGGTTCTATAGTTTTATAGACTTGACGACAGTCCTTCACGTTCCTGACTGTGTAATCCCATTTGAATGATGACAAAGGCCATTCTTCGATCTTGTCCACAGGAGATCAGGCAGGCAGCTGAATTTCTCGAGTTGCCGCAGCTCTTGATGGTCCTCAGCAGCATTCAGACGAGAGAGCAGTTCATCAACAGTGATCTCAATAATCAGTACAAGCAAGTGGTAAGACAGCGACTCGACGACATCTGCTTGGAGCAAGGTATATTTACGTGCAGGATCATCCCTTCGATTAATCTTTTGGCCAGTACTGTAACGGGAGAATATTTATGCAATAGGTTTATTCGCTGACGTAATGTTCGAATTGGATGACGGAAGTATGCCAGCGCACAGGGCAATACTTACTGCTCGATGTGACATGATGAAAGCCATGTTCTCTGGAGACTTTCGCGAGAGCAGTGCTAAAGTCGTGAGAATCTTTATCAATATGTCATTATCATTCTTACTAATTTTTATATCAATATCCTTATCTTCGGTTATTTACAAACGCAGATAGTCTTTCCTGGCGTAAGAGAGTACACGTTTCACAAATTACTGTGTTACCTGTATACGGATGAGGTTCCAGCGATTTCGTCAGCACGCTGCCTGAACCTTCTCGAATTGGCCAACAGACTGTGCTTACCGCGACTTGTGAACCTGGTCGAGAACAGAGTGATCGAGGATCTCGATAGACTTTCGCAAAACGATAGTAACGAGGCGGTAGAAAATTGTCTGAGATTACTAGAGCCGTGCAAGGTACGTAGAATATAAATTGATTGGCACTAGCTGAGTCATTACTGAGATTGAAAATTTTTTTTTTTCTACAGTTGCACAATGCAGATCAATTAGCCGATTGGTGCATGAATCATCTGTGCGTGAATTACAATAAACTGTGTAAAATGTCACCGCGCAGCGTGCGACTTCTGCATCCGGAGAATCAAGAGTATCTGAACGAGCATCGATGGCCGCCAGTCTGGTAAATGAAAACTGATTGCCATTGCAAAATTTGTTTTGTCGCAAAAAAATTTTTTAAATAATTTTGAAAAATCGTTCACCTCACCAAGGTATCTCAAGGACTACGACTACTATCAAAAGTGTCTGGCCGAACAAGACAGAGAGAACAAACCCACGCTCAAGAGGAATCGGAATCAGTCTGGGTGTCTCTGCTTTTCCGGCTCGAGCAAAGCAAGACGAGAAGCTAATTCGGCAACGAACGAGACACCAGTCGATCGGCCACTGTTTGATGCTTCGACCGAATCCGGCGAGCCAGTATGACAGGAGCCAAGCGGCTTGAGCCGCTCTGTCAGATTCATTCTGATCCTCCCCGTGCTCATGATATTCATCTGCACTATTTTTACTATTTTGATACTGCTACAGGTTTCTACTTAAATGTCGAATAACAAGATAGATAAGAAGCCCCCGGTCTCTCCCTGAAGACACGCGCCCGCGTAAAATCGACGTGCCGTCGTCTCGTAAGAATCGTGGACGGAGAAAAAAAAAGAGAAAAAAAAGCAGGAAGAAAAAAAAATAAACAACGAACAACAACAAAAAACAGTCTTGTCGCTGCACTCTCGTTCGAAGGGGAGCTAAACGTCATTATTCTTTTTTTTTTAATTCATCATCGTGCACGACCGTTTAAATTTTCCAAGAATTCTCGAACGTTACTACACTCGAGTAATGTGCCATTTTTAAGATACGATATTATAGTCAAAGACGAACTTTTACTCAAACTCTCTTCAGTTGTAGTTTCCGCGAATCCAATATACCTCTGCTGCTTGTCGATCAGTTCATTCATAAAAATCGTCTCGATGCACACCAAGTGGAGTGCATGAGTTTCTTGAAAATTAATGGAATCTCAAAGCATAAAAATTTCTATCCAAACCTTCTTTGATACGCGTAATATGCATTCATGTTCTATGAAAAGACTATACGATATTCATGCGGCATGCAAAAAAAAAGCTATACTAGAGAAATATCGAATCCATCACCGAGGGATGAATCAAACTTTTTTAAATTTACGTAGTACAAAACATTCCTGATGTCGTGTAGTATTTTTAGATATCCAATATAAACATACAATTAAGTCATACATATAGCATATAGCATAAGTCCCCGTGCCATTAATCACTACGATTATTACTCACACGATGCAACTGATGAAATGGAAAAAAAAAAGAGTCATATTGTATCTCAAATCCACATGTGAGAATAAGTCAAAGTTCTTGGCCTCGTTAGCTAATTAGACCCACAGAGTCGTTATACACATATGGTGGACCAAAAGACTAAATATTCTCCCTTCTCGGACGAGTCGTTTTCCCATTACGATAACAAGCTCGTTTCTAATATTGACCTAAATCGGCTAATCGAATCCAAAAATCTCTGCAATGGCTCTCCTTTTCGAAGCTCCCAATTGGAATACGCGACGATTTTCATTACAATGGGTAACGAGACGTGCGCTTGGTGACGTAATTTTCATTTTACCAGAACAGACTGAAGCGACAGATGTGAACTTCGAATGCTAAGAATCTCGCTTATCTTTTCAATGAAAAATTAATACGGATTCCACTACGAGATAGATCATAATCCGAACGCATGTATGTTCATTGAAAAATCTACAGTAGAAAAGTATCGATCACTTCCGGTCCCACAATTTGTCTTGCCTCACGTTCACTTTCTGGAGCGTCCTATATTCTAATATTTCGAAAAAATCAGATGAAATCGGAATTTTGCTGGTACGTAACGTCTTCCGCGTGTCGTGTGTCCGATTTTCGAATCGGTTTGACATTTCGTTATTATAACAGTATGATAATGAGTGAACGACTTTCCCATTGTCCTCTGTTCAGGCTAGATGATAGAACGAACAAAAGATCAGTATTAACGTTACAGCAAGACGTATTTCTATGATAATTACCATTAACTCGAAACTCGGAAAATATATGAATTTTATTTTAATGAAAAAAAAAAAAAAAACCACTTCTCAGTTCCCAGCAAAGAGCGGAAGCGAGTGCTCGTATTTATGAGGAATAGGGGGGAAAGGGAGAAAATGCAACAAAGTATAATCGAATAAGTTTAAGCGCGATAGGATATAAGTGAGAATAAAGTACAGGATGATTAAGTGTATTCAGAGAAGAGATAATTAAAAGAGGAAGACAAGTTTTCTCGGAGGCCGAGTAAACTGTCTGAAAAGAGAGAGTAAAAAAAAAAAAGGTTTGTAAAGAGATCAAGTGAAAATATCCACATGAAGATGAAGTCAAAAGTCGTCGTATTTATGAATATAAACGTAGACTGACAGAAGTGAGCAATAGGTACTATGTAGTTCGTGTATGCGGTAATACGCGAGTACGCAATGACGTAATAAGATAAGAATTTCCGTGAGAATCCACTGGAGCATCTATAGACGATTCGAAGAGCATCCAATTGACTTAACGTGTTATCGTGCATTATAATTCGAACTTGACACGTTATCACTAAGCTGTACGGTGTTAAGGAAAAGCATTAATAATCGGATCTCGCTGGCTTAATACGCTCGCGTCACACGCGTTACAAAGCAAAAAAAATTAAGACATTACAAAAATAATAACACTCCACATTGATTTACGAGGGAAACAATGAAAAATGATGGGGTAAAGAAAAAAAAAAACAAATACATCACACACTCACAGGCAATACGCACATATACTATATACAGTAGTGCGCAATTGAAGTGGAACACTTTAATTTTTGTGTATTTCTGCGAAACTATAACCGATT
>JASANN010000252.1:1243681-1273483 GCA_031762395.1 Calameuta pygmaea
TTTTGATATCGGTCATAGTTTCGCAGAGATACACAAAAATTAAAGTGTTCCACTTCAATTGCGCACTACTGTATATAATATATGTATATGCACATGTACTGTATATATATAATATATATGCACAATATATACAGGCGCGTGCGCATGCGCCGTACATAAGGGAGACACTGACACAACGTGTGTTACTGCCTGAAATAATATTTGTCTCTGCGTAAAGTATATACTGGTAAAAAGTAAGAAATACGTCCCAGTTATTACACCACGTCAATTTCGATGTCAATGTTAATAACCTCCATTACTCAGATAACATGTATATTTTATACGGATATTGGTGGTTAGCGACGTTAAGTTCCTTAGTGATCGCTATCTAAGAACGGGCCTCGGATCTTCCTCGATTTTTTCATGCTGTGGTCTCCGATGGGTGCTATTACGAATTGCGACGAAGAAAAAAAAAAAAATCGCAAGATAGGGTAAAGAAGAGTTCAGTGGGTTTTGGATTAACTGGTAGAGAATAAATGAATTTTAGAGCGACGGATAGGTGGGGACTGATTTTTACGAAAGTGGAAATTTCTCGAATGGCTACGAAAGCGCTTCTTGATGTCGGACGACGTAGAATCGAGATAAAAATGTTGCTATGGACTTTTTCGGAAAAGATATAAAAAATTAAAAAAAAAAAAAATCAATTTCACCCATATCCGAATTCCAAGACTTTGTGGCCGATCGATCTTTCATCAAGAAGCGCCATTGTTCCAATATTTGAATTTGCGAAGACTAAGAAGTCTGAGAGACGAATGAAAATAACATATCCACATTCATTACAGTCGCCTTCGAGTTTCATTTAATATTTTTTATCCTATCGGTAACGTGGATGCTCTGTGATTAGAAAAAACAACCGATCGAGCCCCCACTCTTATTTTAGATTTTCGTGTGTCCGAAAATTGTGATAAGATTTAGGCCAATTCGTGGATTAGAGTGAAGCGAGATGAACGGATTGAAGAGAAAATCGATGATCGGTAAAGGTAATGTGATAAGAGCCGTAGAAAAAAGAACGAAAAGATAAAATTGCAAAGCACGATAACGTAAACTCCCTTTTGTAATATTATCAACTTCTAAATCTACCTAATCATTAACGATATTAAACGAATCGTGTATCTACATACCTATACCTACGCGTTTCAGATTCATAAGAGTTTCGCTGTGGGGCAGCTAAACCCTTCGAGCCTTTCATCTCATTGTAATTCTAATGGCTTTCAGCCTGGAATATTTTAAAAGCCAGACGAAGCGAATGAGAGGAAAGCGAAAAATAATCCAAAAAATTGCATACATTTTCAAACAATACGTCATACTATCTACAGATCCTCTTACACCCGCGCCATCAGCGACAATCTACAATTTATCATATGCGTACGTACGAACACTTGTACTTTCGTACTGTCGATTACAACGTCGAACGAGTGATCAGCGAATACGGGATATATTGTATAACTATGGAAAGTCACTCTGGCTCTAATTGTCAGCCCGTTCGTTTGTTCTTTTCAGGGATATTTGCAATAAAAATTAATATGTATATGGCAATCGATTACTTGCAATTCTAAAACCCAACTGAGCTTACAAGCCATCGCACTTGATAAACTTTCGCTTTGCTTTCGCACTATCAAGAGATACAATATATCCGTTACATAGGTAAGTATAAATATATAATCTATATCATAATAATACCCAACGAGCACCAGAAATGTTATATTTTTCAAAATTAATATACGACGTGCTTGTTAATAAATTATCGAAAAAAAAAAAAAAAAAAAATGTCTAATCACAATTCCACCGCACGTTCCTTTTCACGAAGAAAGACAATGTGATCGAATATCAATATTAGTTCTCTATTTATTTATAATCTCGGCAATTACAATGTTATAATTCTCACAATCGCTTACGGCGTTTATTTACATACATTTTTCTTTATTGTTATTAATCATCTGTTAACATTTATACTCGACAGCGTATACGTTTACGCATTATTACGATCTTGAAAACTAATAGCTACGTAACACTATTGGAAGGCTTTTCTTCACTGTCCTCCCTATATCCTCGCGTTTTTGGGAAGAAAGCACGTGGCAAACGAGTCCCGCAACAATTCCAAGCAATTTGGAATCGTTCTACGGTTTTTTTTTTTTATGGAACGCGTCAAAGGCTATCAAGCATTGCAGCCCCGCTATTGGAGTTATCTATTAAACAATTGTTGTACGGCTTGAAAGAAACAAGGAAACATCTGTAACAACCTTTAACCAGCATTCTGTATAGAAATTCCTAGAATCACTTTAATTAGAGCAATTGCTACGATCTTTCAGTAGATAACACACTGTTTCTCTTAGGTCAGCATCATTTTTCATTTTACCCGTAATTCGAGTCACCGCAATCATTTGACACAATGAATTTGTTCGTGACACTTGTAAAAATTCTATCAAACTCTCAGGACGTTCCGTAACACTTAATGATTTTTTCTTCTTATTATTCCATCCGATTTTACATCTATTTTATGAGTGACTCGTCACTTAAACATCGCGACTCTAATTATCGGGCTAATTACACGGCGTTCTGCAAAATCATTGATTTTAACGAAGAACGC
Organism: Calameuta pygmaea; assembly: GCA_031762395.1. Lineage (NCBI taxonomy): Eukaryota > Metazoa > Arthropoda > Insecta > Hymenoptera > Cephidae > Calameuta > Calameuta pygmaea. The sequence continues at coordinate 1,246,308 of JASANN010000252.1, forward strand.
TAAGTCCTAGCTGAACTTAAAATTAGCTTTGTTCCTAAATTTATTTTCCATTCGTAGTATTTTTATTTTACAGCTTTTTCTTCCGGAACGAGTATTTTCTTCGTTAAACGTGTCGATCTTAAAATTGTTAATTGAACATTTGAAAGCGCCTATAGCCATTAACATTTATAAAATATTTTATACATGCTACTAAGCGTAAATGGTTATTGGTATACCACGTTCAAAAAAAAATCTCAAAGAATACACGTCAAATAATATTCATTTTTTAAAATCGATAAAGTTCTTAATGCGTAAGTACTATATTATGAAATACGAAAGACTTTCGTTAATACTATTTCAATTTATCGCAATCTTTCGAGTACAGCGATTCTTTTTGTAGTTTTTTTTTTTAAGTCATTGCGCGTTACGTTCAAAAGCATATTATCTTTCGCTTATGTTTATCGAAATTGAGGGAAAAAATACAAAAATTTCCTAAAAGGTACAATTTCATCGAATTCAGGCGAATAATAATATTGTATAATAATATTGAATTCGCCGTAGGACTATCGCAGGATATAGAGAAGGAAAAAACTGATTTTGAATATTTTTATATATCGACAATTATTTTTATGTCGATTGATCTAGATGACTGATCATTGGTATAGCAAGACGTATATATATATATATATATATATATATATAGGATAATTGATCGATCAGATTCACACTACAAGTTTGTTAAAAAGAACTTGGGTATTTGGTCAGAGTATCACAAGGTACCAAAAGATATTTCATTGATATACTGATCGTTCACTAAAGTGTGACTCCCATCAGTTTTTTGCTGGTTTTCTGAAAAAAAAATGAAAAGAAAAAATCCTACGTATGATTTATGCACAGCGCACATTTTCTCTTAATATAATATGAACATTCTAGTCGTTACAGCATATCGATATCCTTTCAATACCTGCAAACTATCGAAAACAAAATTACGAAAAGCGATACTTGTCATTCTCGACTTAATCAATCATCTATATCGTCCAAATTCCCCTAAAAACTTAAATCATTAAGTTTCCCATATTTACGCATATCCTTCGTTTTGTTGTTACTAGCAATCTTATCACTCTGGTCTTATCAGTACCATTTTCGGCCCAATATAATAAAATTTTACTCTTCGAGGCCGCCGGAATTACAAATACTTTCGAGTGTCATAAAAGATCTGAAATTTTTGTGAAGATAAAAACTTCGTGTGCCACGGAAGATCAGTCGACGTGAATTAGATAATTAAAAAAAAAAATTTTCTTCATTATTCAATCTGGATAGATATCTTAGTCTACGTAGATAGATCTTTACCTATTCGTCGCCGATACTCTCGTACTAAAATTTTCAAAAATTTTTATTAATCAAGTCAATCTCGAGCGAAAGTCCTTTACGGATACAACCTTGCTTGATCCACATATAATTTCTAAACATGATCTGTTACAAGTGAAAGGCGCTGAGTGTTAACAAAATAAAATTGAGATAAAATGAATCATAAAGCAATTATAAATCGAAGGGTAGATATTCTTGTGAATACTAACTACAAAATTTCTTCGACCAATTTTTTTTTGGATCTTGTTTTGCAATTTCCGGATGATTTACTTTTCTTCGTGTATTTACGGTATAACTGTCACAGCTGCTTGCGATATGCCGAAAATCCACCACCACATCCCGAACAACCGACTATTCTTGATCCAGACTGAACATTATTACTGGCTTTGTCGATATTCCCTCTATTGAAGAATATGAAGAACAAAATTAGATATTTCTTTGATACTTAAAGTAAAGACCAAGAAAAACAATATCGTGAGTATCCATTAATTGCGATATCTAAAGTAGCTGCCATCGTTACGAATACTATGAGTCAAAAAATACTATAGGCCCATATGAAACAGTTGTACAATTTTCGCATGAAATTCGTATTAAAAAAAAAATAATCTTGGAAACGCCGGGATCAAGTTCACGTAAAATTTCGTATATCAAATTTGTTATATGTAGATGCCTCGTTAATTATTATCAACGCGAAAGGAACGTCTTAATTTCTAACATCCGGATTTGACAGTGTACAGGATCTACCAAGCATTAGGAGGAATATAAATTGTTTATAAAGAAAAGTAGAATTAATTAAATTAGTTATTTAATTATGTAAAATTAAGCGCGTGACATGTTTCTCGAGTAAATTTTTCGAAAAGAAAAAGACACTCGTCCCTCTCTAAATTTCAATTTTGGCGAGTTAAGGATTAAATAGAATTTTTATACCAAAGTAATACGAAGGTAAAACGCAATGTGTTTTAACGGCGTGCAGTGGAGGAAAGTTTTTCTAAAGAATATTTCCCATTCTATTGAACAGGAAATGATTTCTGATGAACTAAAAAAGAATCACAGAGATTTCGTAATTCGAGAGCGCATTACGTTGCTCTTATTATTGCTGTCTGTTAATATATTACTTTTATATGAATGAACAACGTCAATAGACTTTATAGCACGATTTAATTGTGAAGTTTATACGCTATTTCAAAATAATAAAAATCTAATGCTCACAATTAGTTCTAGAGACTGTACGAGAATATAGAAATTAAAAAATTTGTATTTATCCTTTCTCATGAGTCTGTACAATGACTGTTAAAAGTTTTATTATATTTTAATGACATCAGCAAGGCCTATTATGCTTTTATGAATGCTAACGACCAATCTTTTCCATCTAAACTAATTAAATAAGACGGTACTCTATGGATCGTCTAAGAGCAAAATATGTTTTCCAGGGGTAATCTTCTTATGGTTTTCAATGAAAACGAGTCCCCTAGACATTTTACTGATAGATGCACTAAAAATGTTTGGAAGAGGACTTAACTGACATGACTGATAATCAAGATAAGAATTGCTAGAAACGATACAGATATTCAATAACGAATGCTACAGTGGTAAAATAAAAGAAGAAAGATCGAAGCATGAATGTATGTATAAATATGTTTATCTACTTTAATCTTGATCGTAAGTGATTAATTAATGAATTTCATTGTTATGCATAAGCTATGCATCTTCTCCAAAATGCAATAATAAATCTGTTAACGGACAGTCTACAACAGCTGGTGTATAAGTTGTGGAGTACCTCGACAAGTTTTCTCTCTTTATCCTTTTAGTATTCTGTAATATAAAAAAATAAACTACTTTGAAAAAATGTACAGCAATGATCGTATGGACATATTGCGCGCTATGTTTCATTTCCTTTAAAAATTTTAAATACACCAATAAGTGTATTGTTTAGACGTAAAACTGGCTGACACATAAATATATATATATTTTGAATCGACATCCCGCACCTTTTCCGCTCTATAAAGAATGGATTTACATAGAAACGAAAGAAATGAAAATACAAAAAATCCCACTGGGTATTTAAGAAAGCCTGTTTAAAATCAAAGAAAAAAAAAATATTCCAGCTGGAACATTTAAGTTTGTACCCTTACGTGTGTATCCAAAATGTACCTATTCACATTTGCAAATCAATAATTAATGATCACTGACAAATATTTATAACCGATCGAGAAAGCTCACTAAGAATTTAAATCCATCCCATTACCTGCCTCGCAGATTAGGCACGTAAGGCCGTATAATTGCTTCGTAACGCTACGCGTTACATAATGGAATATCATTTTAAAAAGAAATTCAATAATACATACGCTTCTTTAAGAAATCATATCGCATCCCTCAATGGAACAAAGTCGTATCACCGATACCTTTTCACAGCACTAATACAGATCTTCACTGACCTCGATAATAAAGTCACTGAAACGTGCCGATCGATCGAATTAAAAATAGAAGAAAGAAAACCCATACAAATTTCCCCCTCTATGGGCGATTTCTGTTTTCCTCAGCTATTTCGAGTAACTAATCTGACTTCAATTCGGAATCGCGCACGCTATCACAGGATGGCACGCACTTGGCACGAGTCTTTGAATTTTCTCCCTCGTCGTCGTTATTATCCTCATTGTTTAAGTCTCCCTTCTCGTCCTCATCTTCATCCTCGTCCTCGTCCTCGTCGCTCTCTTCTAAAAGCTTCTTTCGCGCTAATTGAACAGCCTGCCATTCCTGATAGTGACCCTTTCTCTTGGCCTCGAAGGCTTTTCTTTTTTCTAAATCAGAAATAAATTTATATAAATACAGCAGGCAATAAAAGGTATGGACTAAAGGCTAGATAAAGAAATATATATATATACAGTATATATATATACAGTATATATGATAGCACAACTGACCTCTTTCTTCGGGTGTCTCCTCGTCCTCTTCGTCGCTCGATTCTTCAAATATTTTCGGTTTATTACTCTTGGCCAACCTTGTGTAATTAAATGTCAGTAGTGTCTTCACTGATTGGCAATTTATTTGTAACGGTGTCATACGGAATGCATAGATAACTTACTTCGAGGCAATGGTGGCCGAGTCTAATTGATCCTGTTTATTTTCAACACCATCGTAATTATATGGTGTTTTCGGTTCGTCAATTTTCATGTGCCCATAATCCTTATCTGGTGGATGAAGAGTGGCTATAATGTTCATCTCGTCCCATTTAGTTTCCTTATTTGGTCTGCGGTACATTTAATGGAAATCAATCTTTATCCACCCTATATAAATCTGTGTAATCTTATGCAGGTATGAATTAAGGTGTGAGAGGTCACAGATAAGTTTGCAATAACATAAGCATGTTTAATTCATAAATATGGTCAATCCACGAGTTCAACTTGTTTTTTTTTTTTTTTTTGTTTGACAGATTGCAAACATTGGGTTTCCATGAAATCGCAGAAATATATGTTGATATTGAAAAATAAAATATCAGTGAAAAGCCTTGCACCTGTATAATTTGTAATAAAAATATTATGCAGAGCCATGTGAGATTTGCTAAGGTTGCATTGTTTGCAAACTGTCAAAAAATCACATTGAACTCGTGGACTCGTATCTCCAAATGCAATCTGCACATAAAGCAAATGATAATGATCGATAATATACATATTATAGAATGAAATTATGAAAGTAGAATGGAAAATACGATTGTATATAATTTTATTCACATAAATCGTTCAATGGAAGGGAAAAGAAAACATGATAAATATCGCAGTACTAAAATGCATGAGGAAATATATTTAAATACAAAGAATGAATTTTATAAAGAATACAAAAAATCGAATGCATAATCGGACTTCGGCTATTATCTTTTATTTTTGCGAAAATTCGAACACTCGTAATCTTTTAAGAATATTCGAAAATAAGTTTGGCACGCATTCATCGCAAGTAATTGCATCAAATTTAATTCATAAATTATCGTTGCTATGATATAACGATGATATATCACAAATTAACAAATGTCATATGTCAAATGCAATTTTGTGCATTCTCTGAACAAAAATATTCATCGACATTTCAACATCAGGAGTTTCCACTTTTTGGTTTGAACTATCGTAGCCACAAATCCAATCATGTAGTTCCTATCCCTGTGTAACCTGTCAATATCTATCAACTCCACGCAACGTAAACACACAAGCTATTATGGTTTGTCGTTATCGGAGGCTGGCGTAGCCGCTAATACGTTTCCGTACCTACATAAAATGAGCATACACGTCTATTTACTATGTACTCTGATTGCGCTGGGCAATGTAACTAGAAATATGATGAGAATGGTTTGCAATAGCATAAGGAAGTATCTATTTGAAAATCATTTTTGTGATTACTATAGAAACGTATAGATGTATGGATAACCGTGCATTAAAAACATGGAACGATTGCAAGATAAAACTTATTATTTAATATTCATTACCACATTACTAATAAATATACAAAGAGGTGATTCGCACAATAATCGCTAAATACTTTCCACTAAAGACAACTACAGCAAAACAGCTTGCATCTGCATTCTCTTTCATTCATCAACTGACATCGTCTCTACTTTGCGCAAGCTGGTCCCATTTAACTTCTATTAGTGTGACACTTTTATTCTTGTGCAATATAATATCTTGGTCGGTGATTGTCTATAGCAAAGATTATGAGCAAAATTCAAAAATGATACTTCATCATAATATATTCTAGGTAGTTACAATAAGTGAGCGAATCATTTTTTATGTAATCTATGCAGGATATATCCATGGAAAAATTGAGTTGTGCTGATTGTGTAACAAGTAGTATACTAAACCGAATGTAATAACAATTACTGATATCCAAATAAGTCACGGAACTGTTATGGATTTATGGTTACAACAAGTTAAATGGTAATGTAACAATTACAAAATCATTTTGTATATGGAAATTAGGAGTATTAGATTTATTTGAATACTTTCTATTTCACAGAATTGGTAATATATTCGTGTAAGTCAAAATATAATAAAAATAGTAGGGACGGTGAATAAATATTTTTCTCTAAGGAAATATCTAATCCAATTAACCAAGGCCATTCTATTTTTAAGATATTTTTAAACATGGTGTGGAAAGGTTAAACCCAGATAAATTCTGTGAAGAATTAAGACCTATATTATTAGGGATCAGTTGACCTTTACCATTTTAATTACCAATTAGTGATTCAGTAAGCATGTATTGAATACTGTTACACGAAGGTATGGATCGCAGCTGATTAATACAATTTTTTTATGGACTAATCAAACAGGGAAAAATCATATCGTGATATTGATTGATGTACATAGATAATCTGATCGTAACAGAAATGTCTATAACACAATAACTTATATTTGTTCTTCTAGTTACCGTAATTTCATTATAAGTCAGTGGACAGACAATTATTTTATTATTCATATCTGCCCACATCCAGTTAACTAGCATGCAGTTCCAGATTAAACTACCTAAATAACTATGAAATACATCAAGATTAAACTAGAACTCTGATGTAACGATGGCGAAGAATGAAATAAAAACATTAAGACTTTTATGCAATGCACCGATTGCTCTACCGAAAACCATGCAAATAGAGAAAGCAAAATTGTATACACTTATCTTATTTATTTTAAAGTTAATAATCAAGCATTTTATTTATTTTGTGATGATTTTTAGGTTAGAATCATAATTTCGGAACAGAAGATAGTAAGTCCTGGGATTACTCACCTAGGCGCCTCTTGGTTGTCAAAACTACTGGATGTCTTTAAGATTCCTTTAGAAGGTCGCTTTCCCAAATTCTCAGCCATTTTTCATGTGTCTCTCGTCTGCATGCGGTTTTCAAACAATCACATTTGTCGTTTCAAATATATTCAGTCCATACACGTCGTAACCCTACGTTTCACTTCGCGAACGAAACAATGCGTTCACGACAAATTTTCTGTCTCAAAAGGTGAATAATCCTCTGCGCAAAAGCACTGCGCATTGGAATAATGGCGTCAAGGAGGTTCAAATGCGGTAAAATGACACTACCGTATCAATAAAGATCATATTAAGAGGCCCGTAAAGAAATCCATTGTTTCTGATCTTAACAAAATGATTAAATAATAGATTTCTTTCCGATCCCCCTAATATTACCTCTAATATTACCGTTTGGCTGAATTTAAATAGACTCAACGCGCCCATGTATCCTATGCCACGCGATTCTACTATGTAGAATATATGTCTATATATAGCATGTCAATTGCTAAAGTCGACCTGTAGGTATATGCAAGAAACTGATTCGCGTCACACCGTATCCCGTAAGATTCACGACATTGTGTGTAGCACAAGCCTGTTACACAAGATCCCAGGCATAAACGTTCAGTAAACGTTTGCAATTAATTCTCATCATTGGAAAAATTCCATGGTCCAGGGGTCCTGTTCGCGACTTATTAGCTCATCAGTAACGACTCAGCACAGTTTATCCGGATTACAGTCTAGTTTCAATCACCGACGCACGATTGAACGAACGCCAAGTATCGACCAATGGTACAACCCGTCTACAGAGACCCTATTCTCAAAATTAACAGTGAGTTGAAGCAGCTGGTACTTTGTCAACTTCGACAACACTGGCTTCAGTCATTTCTGAACCGTCATATTGTTTACCTTTGCAATCGATCTAAGTGAAAATCAAATTTTACTTATTATTTGAAGATGCTTTAATTAGATAAAAAACCAATTGCAGAGCAATCATGAGAAAATCAAGAGCATTTAGTTCATCAAAAATTTCATATGAAAATCTGCTTTATTATTTGGAATTTTAATATAAATAAAAATTTTCTGTTTTAATGAATATTTATTAATCATTACATAATAGCAGCTTAGCAATTACGGAATTATATGGTGCATTTAAGGAGCAATTTTTTAGGCATATAAACATATAAATTTTAATTTTCCCGCGCTAACTTCCCGACGGTCGTTTCTGAGCTATAATTCGGTCTGCCGGTATTCGTAATGTCCGATGGTGAGCTGTTGTTTAAATGAAAAGAAATTTTGTAGGATGCCTAAGCTATTTATTTCTTTTTTGAACTTACGTGTGTTTTATATAATTTTGCTAAGTTGAGCGAACAACTCAACTGACTATAAGCGCAGTCGGTAATTTACCAACACTGAACTGCTTTCATTTTTGTTACCGACTAGTCTTGAACGTTCTCGTACAAAAAATTGAATATCAATGATTTGGTCGATTGTCGCGCCTTTTGTAAGTCAGAAACAAAATTGTAGTACAAGACGTCAGCGAAGACTTAGTTCTCATCAATTATTACAGAAGAACCGTGCAAGTTGAATAGATTTTGGTTTAACTTAATAATTTTCCACAAGTGGAACAATTAATGCAATTAACTAGGTTAGTGTCTTTAATAAACAAGTTGGGTAAGTAATAGTTGTTAGATAGTCATTCTTTAATATTCTCATACCATTATTTTTTTTTACAATTTCACAAACTACTACGTGCTTCTTCTAGCAGAAAATTGCATCGCAAAATGTGACAACCCCTTGATCGATTTACACAACTACGTTGAAGTGTTACGGTAAGATTTACGAAGTGAATTTCAGGAGATCGATCTATTTATAACGTGTCTCATGGGAGTCTGTAGGGCTGGCAATCGTTCGCTCCCGTCATGTTTTCATTGACCTTAAATTTTCACTTTTTTAACATTTTCTCCTCTTTATCGAGTTCCATATAATTCGTTCTACGTTCTCTCGACACTTCGTCCCATTTATGGATATCCCATAAAACTCCGTTTTAATACCTTTGACCTTTGTACCTCTCAATCGGCAAACAATTATGGACTCCTTTGTCGCTAAATAAAAAATTCTCAATGATCTTACACGGACTCCACAATTTCATTGTCTATGAAATAAAAATGTTATGTCACGAAGGAATATCGTGCAATCATGATACATAACAGTAAGTACACACAGTCCTTTATCTTTTCAATCCAAAAATTGTCTCCCCAAACAAGTATCTAAAAATAGTTTCGTCCATTCTAATTCTTAGACGAAATTAGCTTTTGCAGATCCCATGTGCTACGGTACTAACAATAAGAAAACTTAATTGAAGGGTCGGCGAACGATTAAGGAGCATCAAATAAATATTAATTCGACAGTCTATTTTCTTCCATCATATATTGAAATTTTGTTAATACATTTTTTGGCCTATTTTGAAGTACTTTTTGAAGATGAATAAAATTATTAAAAAATTCTATTTCTAAGCGATTCAAACAAAAAACATGTTAGCTCAGAAGAAGGAAATTGACTTGCGAAATAACAGTATCTTTGGATAATTATAAGCTGATGGATTAAGTAGAGTCGATGTTTCATGGTAATCTTGAATTATCTTAGGCTTAAGCTTAGATCCGGTCCCCGTGAATATAATGGCGATGCTGTTAATAATGTCGTTAAGTCAAGCCGGTTGATTTACCCGTAAAGTACTCACTGTCGTCATTTTCGGATATATTTGTATTTCAGTGACAGAATATATAATTACGAATGTAATACATAAACGTATACAATGGAGTAATCTGGATATTATATTCTAAGCTCAACAAATATCCTTACCTTAAAATTTCACGCTTTTGAAACTGTGCCTATAGAAAATTTCAAGCGGCAAGGTTAATGGATGTATATACTTTGTTAATTGAATTAATTGCTGTAGCAATGCTTCTCGTGTTACCCATTTTGAATTTAGACAGTACACAATTACTTGTAGCTTGTGTAGGCTAAAATTGGACGAACTAATTGTGATGTAAATTCTTAAAAATCTTTATTTTAATATAAATTTTTCCTTTCAGAATTTTAAGTGGATTTGTAGGTGATTTTTTTTTTTTACCAGCCAGATGCTAATTTCAATTCCTTCACTTACCGTGGCTGAAGAATGTTTTCCGCTTAAAAGATGCGAGAATTTTAGGAATTTTAATTATTAGGGAAATTATGGCAAATTTAATAAAAGTTATAACGAGGGGAGGAGGTGGGAGCTTGTATTTTTGGATTTTGATTTTTGTACTTCTATTGGGTATATGTAGTCATATGTAGTCCTTATACGTCTTGACGTCCCTTCGAGAATTGACTTAATGCAATTACGTGTAACAGCTGACGCCAAAGTTTCAGGGAAAATTGCTAATTTCGCGAAACTTTAAACGCCTGGCAAACTTTCCTTTCTCGCAATTTTAGCTTATGTTGTTAGAGGCAATAAGTTTTAATTACCTGAATTAACAAATGAGGAAGGTTCATTCGGACTGTGTTAATCTCATAGTGTCGCTATACTTTTTATGGTTTGCACGTTGGCTGTTATTATAATTAATCACTGTTCTCTTGTTTGTCATGTCGTTCGTTACTGTCAGTTATTACAGAAAATTCGGTGGTTGTCATTAACCTCGGTGACATTAAGCAAAAATAAGTTTTTACATTTTATAATAATTTCATGTTGAGACTGCAGGATTATTGCCCACGATTATTTAGTGAAAAATGCATTTGATGTGCCAAGGAAGCAATTTATACAACCGTTTTTCAAAAAGCAACTAAATTTTGAATCAATTAGTTTTTTCATAAATTAGTTAGTTAATTCCGAAATATAATGAATCACTAATAAGTACATCATAATACCTCTACAATAATTAAAATTTTATAACTGCCTGACTTCAAATTCAAATGTATTTTTCAAAATTCATGACTTTATTAAAATTTATAAAAAATAGTCGATTAAAACCTGACATGGATTGTTTACTGCACGAAATGAAGAACGTAACTTATATACATATGTCAATTAAATGACAAAATTGAACTTTGTCTTACAATAATTTGCTATTATCATACATATATTTAATAGTTTGTCCAAATTTCCTATAAAATCATTGTCTTTCGTGACATCGAGATTTATTTTATTCATATTCACTTTGTTACAATAATAAAATTTTCCCTATTTGATCCTACTGTATTTTCCAATTGAGATAGCAAAGTCGTTTATTTCTTTGTGATTGACATGTATCAATATTTGATGTAAAAATAATATCAATGTCACGTTTCACACTTTATAGCTTGAATTTCTGCATGATAATAGATAAAAAAAAACTGACAACGAAAAACGTGACCGTCGGTCAACGTTTTTATGTGTCTCTGAGTAAGAGACGTAAATTTAACGGTCGTTCCCTTCTCCGTCGTAGAATCATCCCTTCAAAATTTAATATCCACTAAATCGCAAGGGACGGCAAACGAATGTGCACGTATAAGGTCGGTCGATTGTCCCAATTCTAGACGGAAATCGATAGCAGCCCCAGAAAATTTATTTTAAATGTAGGTAGTGATGCGGTCGTACTTGTCATTAAAAACTCTACGAAATAGTCGACGTGACGTACAGTAAAAAGAAGACTAATAAATTTGAAAATAATTAAAAGAAACATTCCAAATTTTACGTATAAATGAAAAAAGGCTCATTTTGAATTTCGCAAATTATTCATATTCATTTAATCCACCAATCTAGATTGGATAATATTAAAAATTCTAATTGTCTTCTATCGGCCTGCTCCATGACGTCCAACCGAAAAACGTAACATCTGTAAATGAAAAATGAAATTTTATGCAATAACGGAAAAAGATACTCTTTCTTATGTCCTGCCACCCCGTGGGCGAGTGTCCGCCGTAGACTCAAATACTTAAACTGAAATATAGAAAAATCCCAGCACGTTTCTCCTTATATTTTATCTCGTCCTCTAATAAGCTGTGCCAATTTAACAATGTCCACAGACGTCCTGACTGAAAATATTTGAGGAATAATTAAAGAAGATATTAAAAGGCACCAGAGGTGACAATCTTCTGGGATTCTTTATCACGCGAATTAAAACAGCAAGCCTGCTTATACCTTTGCTGTACTGCGATACCAGTGAACTATTGGCTTGCACAAGGACATTCAAAATATATACCTTCGTCATTCACATCGTTTCACGTGAAAAACCGATACATCAATTTCAATAAAGAAAGGTACATCGAAATACATATCAGCTTTGTTTAGTTATAAATATTTAAACTGATCAACTCTTATTCTTTGCAGGCACTAACAATAAGAATGCACATCCCACTGCAGAAGCAATCTCTAATTGGAATGCGCATTCAACATTCCCCAATGCTCGGAGCAATTCCTACATGCATACAGATGCGATCAGTAATATTATTGTTATAGCAGAGCAATATTCGTACGTGACGTAGTAATAGTGCAAGCACAGTCAATCGTCCGTAACGCACTGTGGATTATTAATACCGTACTAACACGGAGAATTAATTGATACGTTTGTCTGAATTATGAAAACAAATTTTGCCATTTAAGAAGATATCATTTACACGAGTTTCTATAGAAAGTAGATACAATGTGGTAATTCGATGGAATCGTGCTGTGTCTTATCCTTTTTTACAATGGCAGTATAGTAGCATTATTTCCAAAGCCAAATGGAAATAGGGGATGGCTTTGTTTTCTACGATATTGCAGAGCCTCCCTTCTCGTTGACTCGATATAGATTTAACGTAGGATTTCTGTTTGAATTAATGTCTGGAAATGGCGATAGGCTTTCACCATGAAATTACCCTAAGAAATGATACAAATGACGATAACGTGAGTCCTGGTTCGCGGAAATGAAAGTAGGAATTGTAGCAGGGTTTTTGGGTCGAGGAACGAAGCAATAGGACGAGATCGTCGGTAATAAAGGGAGCTCGTTATTTTCTGTTGATTTATCCAGCTATACCGATTACTCACGCACTTCTTTGCTTATTGCGAAATCAGAGACAGTGTCGCGATAAACTTAACGCTCGGTCCTGGCAGGATAATTATCAGGGGGTCGGTGATAAAACTTGTCAAAAGTTTTATCATTTACGGCGAACTTCCAGTATTACGAGCTTTTTATATTCTTACAGGAGAAGATGTAATAATCGAATACGTATCTTAAGAATTTTTCTATTCGCTCTAACGGTGACTTGGTTTCTTATCGATTCTTGAGAATGAGGGCTCTCCTTATCGTTTGGGGGTTATTCACGTGGTTTTCAGTTTCTTTTGAAATGGTAAACCCAAAGGCAGCCATTATACGTGCTATGGAACCAATGGCTCTTCCAATCCCATAGATTTCTCTGTGTCTCGTTTGCAGCTATGAAACAGCAAATAGCAATCGATAGCGTCGTGTAAGATTGAAATGGAGATATGGTTTGCTTTGAAATTGCTTTATTTTTTTTTCAGGAAGTTTCTATAGCCAGAAAAATCACTAGGGTGATATTGCGTGTCGCACGATAATGTGAGAATCTTTTATGAGGTTCGGAACACTGTATCCATGAACAGGAAGGGGAGGACGAGCCGGTATTATTACTACTGGTGCTACTGTATGATACAAGAGATAAATGTGCCAGTCAGATTGAAAATATGAGTAGCAGCAATGGCAATGGCAGACATAATAAATAATCGTTCCCAGGCAATTACGATGTGGAAAATCTTCTGGTAGGTATGTCGAGTGGGGTAGATATACCTTGACTTGATGCGTTTACCTTAACTCAGTAAACTCTCTTTATTTAACGTGTATTTATTTTATTACGTTAATAATGGCAGGACACTTGAATGAAATTATGACAGTTTATCTCTGTTGAAAGCACCTGTGGGTAGTTTACATGAAAATTGATGGCAATGAGAGGATGGCGTGAAAATGGGAGATTATGGCTTAAACGAGAACGAATATAAGAAACTTTCAGGTTCTGATATTTTTCTCTCTCCTATTGTAACAGATTTTCTTTATCTCGACTGTACGGTTTATGTAAATTATGATAATTTTTTTGTTCGCAAAGCATTGATCTCGAGCCAGATGAACTTAAATCCACGAAGTTGCCACGTGCCGTCGTGGAGTCAGGAACGTCGACCTCATTTGGTCCTCGTTCGCTGAAGGATTATTACGCCTGAATTCATTCGGGGATCAAGTGGCATCGATCAATCACCACTTCTTTTTTATCATCCACTTTTTTATACTAACCCTTGGTGACAAAATAAAATTCAACCTTTGCGAATTTCGAGTCGGCAAGGGACGCAATGGGATGCCTAATCGTATCGATTAGATTCATGATTTCTAACCAACCCTTGGTCGAGTCATTCTAAGATCCTAATTCAACGTACTCAAAAAAGATGTGCTTAACGGGTCTCTTCTATTTTCTGATTCTAAATCAATTAATTTAATCATATCAATATATTCCTTAATGTCAAGAAATTATATCGGTTAACGACATGCTCTTATGACTTTCTAAATTAATCTCTGTTATCCTAATCGTCTCGATTACTTATAGAACGAAGAAAATGACTGGGACAGTTTTCTTTCACACTGAAATATGCACACCCCCTGTATCTAATCAATGGATTGGACGGGTTCAACGTTGAGTTTCAAGGATTTAGCATTACAAGGTAAAAAGGGTTGGTATATGTATAATATAATCAGCTATGATGATATACTAGAGAGAGAAGAATGATTTATGCAATATAACATAGTGCTCAATTTTTGCTTTCCTTTTACAGGGGCAGCAATCTTTATTACCTAAAAGAAATTGCTGATCATTAGCGTCCTAGCTCTTTTCTGCTTTTGACGTCTAACCACATAAAATAACCCCAATTTACCACTGATTGACAGCCGATACCCTTTTATTGGAATACATATCGTGGTTAAATAATATGCTCTCATTTTCCATCTCCTGATTTCTCAGCCGACAAATAAACACACCCTTATATGATTCTGTGCTATACGTATGCCTGTAGAGCCAGTAGTGTTTTCTGTTTGCTATGGGAAAATATTGGCTCATTGTAAGCTCCCCACTACCCTACCTACCCTATTCCACGTTACCACCCTTTAGGTCCTTGCGACCCTGTTACCCTCACGAGCCTTTTCGACCCTCGCTAATTTCACAAGCCCTGGCCTTTAAATTAGCTAGCGATACATTATTCACTGGGGCTGAATATTTTCGAAATACCTGACAATTTCGACTGTCTCGTTTTGCTTCGATTTTTTATATTTTCTTTTTTACGGCTGATCAACCTCGTGCGAGTCAACGATCTTTAATGTAAATTCCACGTTATCCTGACATGTATTGCGAAGATTGTGTAATTAAACCGTACTTTGATTTTAGTTATCCCTTTCCAGATTGTAGCAACAACAATACTGTTTCCAGGGATTCTTTATCTGTTAAATGGCAAATCGTTCTAACCAAATTCTTTGTTCTTTGAATTAATTGTTATGAACACTAATTTTCCAAAATATTCATTATTTTTATAGTTGAATAAATTTTTTTATATATACATCCCATACAAAATTGGTAATAATTAGTATGTATAAGGTATACAATAGCCATTGTATTCAGTATATCTTTTTATATCTGACAAAATCAACATCGTACTTACCCTTGCATTTTTAATTTATAATACCGCAAACGTTTCTTTTTCGTGATCTCCATGAAACAGTCTCCACGATCTTGATACCATTATTCTCGGTCCAGTGCACTAAAAGAAAAGGGAAACACCAGGCCAGAAAGTAATTCTGAGAGGAATTAAATTTACGTCTTAATTTCCTTTTTATTCCGTCAACGTACTTGGCCATCGCAATACGCAATAATAAAAAATACCATTTCCCTCGCTCTCGTTGACGCAACTATTTTTTATCATTTTTACGTATGTCTCTTTTTTCTTCTTCTATTAACGTAATTTTATCATTTGTCTAATGCTGTTTAACCTCACGTATTCTACGCGCGTTATCTAAGACAGCAGCTTAGCGTCAAGTTTTCCATCTACCTAATGCATAGGCCTTGCACGAGTCGCAACGCTAACTTTCATCTCATTGTCAGACGAATAACGAGATTCTTGTAACACGTCAGACTTTGTGCTTCAAGCACATTCTTTTTCTCACTAGGTCGTTCATTACATATTTATCATGAGAAAAATTTGGGACTGCTTATTTAATTTTTGGGATTGTCCAATTCAGAGTATTTTACTGATCGAGGGTATGTTTGTCCTCCGTGTCAAAATCTGAAATACATAATTACAAAGACTTTGATTAGATGCCTTTTTTTTTACAGTAAACATTTGCGGAGCGTGCATTCGTTATTTTTATTTTATTGAAAGTTATTGTGATTTATGTCGAGAAATTGAATCACATGTAATACTGGTACCGGATGAAGTAATAAAAAAATTTCAGATTTTGATTAGGATTATTATTGATTATACCTATATCAAACGGAAGCCCAATGCTAAATATCGCCTAACGTTACAAATGCGATGCGCAATGTAAAAATAATCAAATTCTATCGTAGGAAACTTATAAAAATGTCTTGAAAAAAATAAAACTGATTAATCCTCAGTTTTTAGATTAATCATAAATTGATAAGAAACGATCTTTAATATTTTTCTGAATAACTTGACAATATTTGACAGTCAATTTTGACTGATTTTCTGTCTCAGACGTCGCGTCAGTGTCCGCGTTGAAAACATGCCCATTTCACTGAGCCATTGTTATTCAGACATCGAGTGTAACGGTCTGAATAGAACGAGAGAGACTGGCGTGACATTTTATAATAAAACAATAGAGAGCAGATTAAATAACGGGAATAAAAAATTTCAATCGTAAACTTGCTTCTAAGCAGAATAGGATTAAAGAAGACCCAGACAATTTTCCAAAGTGGTAGAACAGTGAATAAAATATCTAGGAGAAAAAACTGGTACAAAAGAAAAAATTGGCCTTAACACACTCGGGTTTCCATAAGAGCTTGAAATACGAGTCCTCTTTATAGTAGCTCAGCGCGGTTTCTATACTGGCGTATATTTTGCTTGACTATAGCTTATTGAGATTAATCGTCATACACAGTACACACATATATATATGATACATATGCATAAATATGTATTTTGTATACTTAGAAAAACAATGAGTACTATCGTGAACGATATATTAATTATTTACAAATTTTGGAATTATTGCTATAATACATTTTTTACACGTCTCGGATGACGGCACGTCGGAAATTTTTTAATGAAGACCATTTGGGCCGAGACTAATATTACACTCTGTACAACAGTCCTTCTGCTTGTTATACGAATTTAATTATTATCATTATACACATTTAGCATCGCAAAGTATCTCTATTGTACATCTAATCAGCGCACACTAATCTTATTATTTAATTACGACTTCTATACAATTCACAAACGTATTTACAGCCTCAAACGCTTTCCCTCAAAATAGGTAAAGCGTCGCAATTAATTATATTTTATATTAACGTGTATTAATATATTTATTCGATTCGGCAAGCTATTGCTATTCGTTGTGATCTAAGTGTATAAATCAATCGTATCCCATATATTAACTCTCAGGTGTTTCATCACGCAAAGCCAATCGACGAGTACGGTAATATTACTGTAGGATTTATTTTTGTGCGAGAAATTCGATTTTTTGAATTTCATTGAAATTTTATTTAATTCAATGTGGGATATAAAAAGAAGCATAATGTGTGTATATATAGGTATATGCCAGCGAGTGATTAACTGACAGAGCGAATCGATACACACGAGAGGACCCTAAGTAGGAATAATTTTCATAGGGCTTAATTAACTTTTCCCTAATAAATCATTCAACTGTCACAATTGCCTCTGGGTTATCCAAAGGTAATTGATTTTTGTCTAAACCAAGTACACGTGGCAGCGACGACCCTGGACCTTCTTTTCGAGACTTGGTTAATTTACAATTCGTCAACCCTTTCGATATATAAAGGACTGTGAACGAACCAATGAATTTCCCGATCTCCGTACTTTCGCCGAACATCCCTTTTCCATTATTCTAATCACGAAGCAGCG
Source organism: Calameuta pygmaea (assembly GCA_031762395.1). Taxonomy (NCBI): domain Eukaryota; kingdom Metazoa; phylum Arthropoda; class Insecta; order Hymenoptera; family Cephidae; genus Calameuta; species Calameuta pygmaea. The sequence continues at coordinate 1,264,573 of JASANN010000252.1, forward strand.
ATAGTCCGGATGATCGACCCACAGTTCCGTAGCGCCCACTTTGCAATTCTTTTATCACAATCCGTCCCCGAGTCTTTCCGTGCGTTATCTTGCCTTCCTTCATCCTGTTCCTTATTTTGATTCATCCCTCGACCTCTTCGCTGACCTACGACACTTGGCATAACATGGAAATTTTGTTTTCCAGAATCCTTGGCTCTCCACGTTCGCTCTTGCCACGTTATCCGGCTAGACGAATTGCGAGGGAATCTTCCAGCAACTGGAGCAGCAAGGCAAGGCGCTTTTGAGGGTATCTTTGAAGGCGTCGCGAAAATCACGATTGAAGTATGCATAAATCAAGGGATTTAATGCACTATTGAAGTAGCCTATCCAGAAGAGCAAAGAGATGACGGCGTCTGGAGACGTGCACGTGTCGCCGCATAGGGAGGTTGTGAGATACCTGAAATTATAATAAAGTAATATTAACGAGTGATTGAGCATCAGGCACAATGTACCTGGCCGCAGCCTCTAAAATAAATTTCCGTCGAAAAATGAAAAAAATGTTAATACAAAAAATAATATCTTAGCCTATAAAACTAAAAAGTCCTTTTTTATCGTGACGTATACGACGACGCCCGGTGCGCCCTTTATCACACAATTTCCAAATTACAAAGGAGTACCGGTGGCTCCACCTTTGTCTCTATTTAATTCGATTAAATTATTACGGAGGTATAGGGAACGAGGAGACTTTGTCGGGCACAAAAGGCACGTGGATGTCTGATCGTGATATTTATTAGGTCGGCATACGAGCGTCGGTACAGGAGAAAACTGTTTTATCCACAGTGAAAAAAAATTTCACATATTGTACGCTAAAAGTAACGTACAACCTAAAAGGGACTGTATTACCATTTTCATGGAGATTAAATCCAGGTATTTCGGTATTTACGAGTCATTCTCCGCGATCCGCCTTTATATCGCGCCCTTACGAAGTCGCCAGAGAAAATAACAGTTTTTAAGGAGGACAATGGATGCTGCCAGGCACAGATTTACATTTAGATGACTGAGGATTTTCGCTTCCCAAACTATTAATATCCTTCCACACACATCGTATTCACATAATCACACGTGCATACGTAGAACACGGCGGAGGGTCTCCCTGGAGGATCCTGGACCGATGGCTGTGTGTGTTAACGTATAAGACTGACATACTGGTGGGGATACGGGAATTAGCAAAACGTTCAGTACTGTCACGGCATACGGCTGCATACTTGTTAAAATTATTACCCACGGGATTGAACCGTCGCGACGCTCCCGCGTCGACGATATAAATCACTGTAGTGGAATAGTGCTTGAAATATGCGTAAAACGAATAAACTGTACGTCAATCGCAGGAGAAAATACTCGAGATCATTGATAAAGAGGAAAAATCTTTTGTTCCTTTTATCTTGGCAACGTCTGCAATCATTTCCATTATCTCGAACAACGAGAGCTATTATTCCCTGCCGTACATTCCGTTAAACTGATATGAATCAGGTGCGACCAAAGGGGAAGAGGGAGGATGAGTCAATCAATCTAAAAATTCTAGAACGATATCATTCATTCTTGAAGTCATTCTTAGTATCAAATTCTGGATTAATTGTCTACCCACATGCGCCATCTTGCGTTTTCATTTAATAATACGGATAATTTTTCTCGTTACTATTGTACCGCTTTCAGAGGTAACAATTGAGATTGTATACGTAGCGAATTTTATTTTTATAAGAAACTGTATGCATATTACAAAATTATCGAGATCACAATCATACGATTACCGAAAATTTATTGTTTTACCATTAATGTTTGCGATGATCATTTTCCGTGGCTAAATCAATTTCAATTTCCACGAAAATATTTGCAAATTTGGAATTTTCGCGAATGATTGAAGGATCGATTAATCGATCGGAAGTTGCGTTACGAAAGGTTCCTGTCACTTTGCTATTGTTTGCTTCAGTAATATTGACCTAAACGCTATTATCTGGTAGTATAAGGTTACCGGTTATGGGATCAGGATATGTAAGATTCCTGAAGGAAATTTTCCGAATTTCAGAACTATCACTCACCATAGAAAAAAGGGCAGCCAACAGAGCAGAAATGCGCCCATAATGATTCCTAAGGTTCTCGCAGCTTTGTGTTCAGCTCTCCAACTTTTTGTCTGTTGACGTATCGTCGTGCCTGTAAACAAAAAAAAAATTTTTTATTTATATTAAGATTCGAATAAAAATGACAATTCGGATTAATATATTGCCTCGGGATATCTTATGGCAATACGAAATTTCGAATGTGGATAATAAATTTAAAGTTGTGGGATTTTTTAGGGTACCGTCCTCACGACGTTTGCATCAGGGTTTATATCTTCCACGGGGCAATCTCTGCGGATAACATCGGCTAAGGTCAAGGACGTCGCAATATCAAAGTTCGAGGACAATCATGCGAACGGTTGGTTTATGGATTTGGTTTGAGCCAAGAAAAGCTGGCTAATCCGTTTCCAGTTGAAATTTTCCGAAAGATAAATCATCTGGCAATAATATTTTAATTCTTTATATATCGATATTACGTAAATCGAACACAAAATTATTGCGTCAATCCATTGAGGTTTTGAACAAGTCCATTCGACATGCTAACCATATATGATTTTTTGTTACAATAAGATATATATATGTCATACGATATATCACTATATCTCTGTAAATATTTAGTTTAAAAAAATTCAAAAAAATTTGATAACAAACTAGCTATAGATATTTATACTTTGACGTTAAATCATTACGAGCTTTACAGTCTCGAGTATCACTCGAACGTATCACGTATCAGTGACAAGACTTTCTGTCTCTACGAGATCTATTTATATTAGCGAGGTCAGTTATTCTAAGTCTATCGAGATTGTAGAAAGCTCTATCCACGTTATTTCCGATTCTGTTTTGTCTATACATGTCGTAGCTATAGTCAAAGTCACGACGAACGTAGTATAGAACGTTGCGGTAAAACGTAAAGTGGGTTGGCGCTACTATATGTTAACTGTATTAACTTTTATTCGGATTCAGAATAAAGTTTCACTCCCTGAAACGATAGCTTGGAGGTGGATCGGAGTGAACACGGATTGGTGGTAAAAATAATTCGTGAGATAATGTTACTGGTGTTCGTTAGTTCATAATTAAGTTTAATGGCTAAAGCTAGTCGACAAGTTCCGTGATTTCATTTCAACGTTACATTTATCCAGATGGGTAAATAAAAATATGAAAAATATTGTTAACATATTCGTGCGTCATTTATTATCGATAAACCATATGGACACAATCGTTTGAGAGTTAGTACATGTGTGCTCATTCAATTTCCTTCGCGTTCACGGCATATGTTTTAGATTATAGCTTGAGGCAATTGGTACGTCTATACTAACTATACCGCATATTGGATGCTGTCTCTTGGACCCTTAGACACGTGTTTCTACCATGGAAATAGGAATCTATTGGCATTAGTCTCAAGCAAATGTCTACCATAACTCCCAAGTTACAAGATTGCTTCAAATGGCAAAAGACGATTGTTAGAGCTTCTGAGCTTCGTAGGGTATGAAATTGAGCTTATTTTGAATTCACTAACGACTGTGTACACGTTGATTAATCTGTAATGTTCCAGGCTGTATGAATAAATGATAAGATAACGTATGTTGAATCGATTCTAAGAATGTACATTTGGCATGTATAATTTATAAGCAAAAACAAAGTGAAGTGTTTCGGTGGCTTTGTAAGAATATTTTTTATTTACAAAAGATATCGATCGAGATTTAGGATCCATCAGTATCGATGATAGGAGACGATATGCAAGTAACCGGCAGAGGAGGGAGAAATGTTCCTGCCAAAGATCATTGATCCGTTTGGGAAAACTATTTTAAGGGTTGTTTAGATAATACGGAGTAGAATGAAAGGTTAATCGTTGAAGTGAGTTGAAGGGTTGCGTGCTCTTGTGCAGTAAGGCAGATTTAGGTTGGTTGGTCGTTTCTCCACCCCTTTCTGAAATCGATGTGCTCATCTATCAAGATATAAGAAATACGGAACGGCCGCGATTAGTAAGACAATGGCGGCCTTGTTTTACAGTGGATGGATGAAAGGTGATGAAGTGACGTTGAGAAATTCTTATCAATGCCAACGAACAGATATTCAGGAACTGTAGAATATGGATGCTGGGAGACGAGTACGATAATTTTATGCGAAGCTGGGAAAGAAGAAGAAAATTGAAAAGAGAAAGAGAGAAATTAAATCCAAACAAAACGATAGGAGCAATAATAGCGAAGCGTCGTCGATGTTGTTATACATCGTCGTGTAACCATTAATGAAAATGGTTTTGGAATTACGCGACCTATAAAAAATATTGACTTTACTCGTGAAAAAGTTTAAAGTGCAGTTTAAAGTTACGACGATATTTTTGCTCTTGGTTTGTAAAAACCGAGGGGCCATTTATCAAGCAAAATGCATCCGTGCACAACGATTGCAATTGCGAAACTTTTGAAGGAAAACTTCCTGGGTAATGGTATTCGCAATCAAAGCGAAGCCAAAGATTGCTCATAGTGGTCCCATGGGGTCTTTGGTTGTCTGAATCAAATCCCAGACCTCCTGACCTTTGGAAAATGACGGTCCTTTGAATGTAGCCATAGCGATAACCCTACACGAGCTAATCTCAGCTACCCTTAAGTAAACTTAGCTATTAAGGTAAACCGTTCAGTTATCGAGTAGCCTCGAAGCCTAGTTACGAAATTTATTAATGGAATTTCTAATTTAATTTTTTTTTAATAAAAAGTCAATAGCGCAAGGGACGCTAGACCTTGATGCGTAATCTGAAAATATATTTGACTTCTGTTGCTTATATTTGCAGGTCTAACTGGAGCCATGGAAATACCCAAAGCTTCTTTCGTATTCAGCAAACAACGTGCAACGCTGTATTTACCACAAGCTATCACAACAGCATACGTATATGTAATATACGGGAATTGGTTAACGTCCCATAAAAAAATTGGTCATCGATCTGAAACTAGTCAGTTCGCACATATGGGAAAAATAATATTGAAACTACCAGGAAGCCATGAATAACGGGCAATGTACGAAGAATTATGGCGGCCCATTTTATCGTACAGTGAGATCGCACAGTTCATCTCCCTTTCCCGTGTGATCGTAATTCCGTCGTCATACGTATGTATATGTAATGGACGTATAAATGCAGTATGGTATAGCTTTAGAGATCGTATCGAGGAAACGTGGCCACGAATAAACGTGACATCTTGAGGAATAAAAAGGTACTGATCCTCTTTTCAAAGAGTAACAATGGAATTGATCATTGAATTACGTAACCTCCCAAGAGAAATGCTATATATTTACGTACACTATATATGTACATGTTTACAGTACATTCTGTCTCCTAGACTCACGATAGAGGCAGTTGAAATAGCTGAAATTACTGTCGCAGGAAGACCCTCGGTACCAGGGAGTAATCTCCTAGGTGGATCTGGGAACCACGGATGACAATTTCCAAGGATAAGTCTCTAATCCTATGGAGCTGGACCAGGTCAGATCTTTCTCATTATGTAACGCAAAATAGTTAGGTAGATATGTACCTGGGTAATATTCTATAAGAGTAGCGACTCTAAGAGAAATTCAGGCACCGTAAAGATACTGGAGAGGCTTTTATACGAATTGTAGTATGTAGCGTGTCTTCGCTAAAGGAAGATGTAATCTTTCTACGCGGTCGGATGCTGTCACGTTAGGACGAGGTGCTTTACAAAGTCGAGTCAATTTCACGGCCATGTCGGATACAAAGAGGTCTATAGGATCGAGTATGGGCACTCTTTTGAAATTCTTTACCTATTCCTCTATCGAAGCGTACCACCCTTCTGCCGATAAAGATTCGATACACTTCCTTGGAAATGGAGTGCAATAAGGGATGAACGACATTGGGAATCGTCATCTCCCTGGAGAGCGAAGTCAGGGAAATTTTCCTGCCACGAAATACCCATTTCTTCTGCGACGATCTGCGTCGGGAGAGCTACAGGCTTTTAAAGTGTTTTTTAAGGGCTCCGTTTCGGCAGTCGTAGACCTTGATACCACGATAAACTCCTTTGGGGTGTTCCTTTTTTTTGGGGGGGCTTTTGTGGTTGCTTAGGAACTTCCCTTAGTCACGGTTCATAGGTAGGTGTCAATATTTGTTGCAATGTACACGTGGCGTAGCACTGAGCCATTTTACGTTCTTCAAAGGGGTTGGTGATTGGACGGTGAGTCTTGGGGGTGCACGTAGGAGCAGCCCTGGATAGGCTAACCCCTCTTTCCTATGTTCCCGTAGTCTCGTTTCCAGATATCGAGCGAACAAGTAGAGGCCGAGAGAGTCCCGGGGTGTTCCTGCTGGAGCTGGCTGGATTCCCGTTCACTGACCTACCCTACCCTACCGCAACCTGGGGCGAAACAAACCCCCATACCCTTAGTCATCTTCATCCTATTTCTTAGCTATATCCGCCATATATAATCTACTACCGATTATGGGATACATTCTTTTTTATTCAAAGGCGGGAAAGCTATGGATATTCAAAGTATATCATTCCTGGAATTCATGAATTTTTCTTTTCTTCGTACGATACATTTTGCTTTTCCTTTTTGGTTAATTAAGGAAAATTCATATTAGAAATTCTTTAGGAACTTTGAAACTGGCACGAGTCAATGTTTGCAAGCTTCGCTACTCGACGTCAAGTGCTTGTCCTATATTTTTGGAAAAAATTCATTTCTGTAAAAAACTCTCTTGTACGTAATACCGGTGTATCCCGTATACAAGTATAAAAAAGATATCGCCATTGCGAAACAGCAGGAAATGCCTCACGTACCAACTCTGAAACTTTCCTATTTTCACCGTCACCTCGTCGTAATGGCGAAGCAGTTGGTAGAGGGTGGCGTCGGCGTCGGCACGTGATTTGCGGTATTTCCTTGAGCGTGAACCCCCCGAGAATCTTTCACCTGGAATGTATTCTGGTAAAGTAAAAAGAGAAAAAGAATGAGAAAGAGTAAGAGAGAGAAAGCTTTTTCATCCATTATTTTAATCTCCATTTTTACCCTGCTTTTTTTTTAAATTAAGACTTATCCGTTCATGAATTCCTCGTTAACGCTTAAAACACGAGTATAATTGCTGACGGGGAAGAATTTTTTTTAATTACATCAAAACTTTTATATAGCCGATCCGCTATATTTTTGTACTTAGTATTTCACTCCGTCCATACTTAATGCCAATTTATCTCAAAAAGTTTATCGTAAAATCTCCAAAATAAAGATAATTATGTAAATGAAATTTTTCTCCACAGGGAAAAAATTTCACAATTCAAGAAAACCTCGAAAACATTTCCTAAAAGCTCAAGATCCTCTAGAGTACTCTCTTCCTCCCTTTCTTAATCTTACACTTTTAACTTTATTACTTCCGTCCCGATGTTATGCTGGCGTATACCTATCTACGCACGTGTCACTATAGGCCCATGTTGATTCTCATCAAAATTTCATTTCACGCTCGAGCACCTGTCAAATCATTCCAAGTACATTCGGGAACCATCTTTTTCGCAAATACTCCCTTCACTGTTCCTGCCTATAAATATTGCACTGTCAAATATATCCATATACACTATACCAACCAGACTATACCAATACACAGTACATATATTATTTTCATCTGTCATAGAATTACCAGAAATACCCATCCACAAAATATATATATATTCAGAGTTTCATTCCCACGAGAAATTTTGCTACAACATGTATTTCTGATGATGGTATGTGACATGGCCTCGGTACAGCTGACGGTGTCATTGAGTGATTTTAACCAAACCTAACCTAACCTTTGAGGGCCCTGGCGGTATAGCTCGTGATTTTGAAAACTGATTAGATACGCGTAAGCCGTCTGGGACACGAAAGTCAACCTAAGATTATAACAGCAGACGCTGATCTGCAAGGGTCCGATTTGTATGTTAATTTCTCCAAATAAAACAAAGATCTGCAGAGTTGGCACCTTCGAGTGCAGAAGTACTTACTCATCCCTTATGGATGAAACGGTTACATACTCGTCAGCATTTAAACCAAGAGGCAGTATAAGTACCAGCCTGGTAACCTCCTATCAGAAGGTAAGGTCCCTTGTAGTCTGCCAGATGCCAGATAAGCAAATCAGGCAAATCATTTATAACGCCAAAAACAGACTCTTCGAGCATTTGCCAAATACTATCGAATTGCTTTTTATCGTAGTCTTAAATTTTGTATATTGAAAAAAATATATTCAAGTATCTAAGTGGCGAGTGCAGATGAATTCGTTAATTCGCAATATTTATTTTCCTTTATTTAATTATAAATCAAGCTTCGAGGGTGAGCTTACTTTTTCGACAGTTTTTCGTTATATTTCGCCAGTCGACTGCAGCTCGTTGTGAGAGTCAGGTTCAATATTTTTCATCCCCCCCTGCTACTCCTCACTGTTCTCTGCAATAGGCAATGAACTTTATACATATATATATATATATTGTGACGTAATTTTTCGAATCACAGTCACAAGGCGACTCCGGCTACCGATAAAGATAACGTTCTCGTTTCCGGGTCTCTTCGGGTCGCCACCCTGGTCAGAAACTATGCTCTCGGGTTGGTTAGTACAGTTTTGCCAATGTTCTCGGACGATTTCGTTATAGTTTAGTGGAGATCGAGTGGCTCGAATCTGTCGAGAGGAAATAGTCTGGACGTACCGAGTTGCCCGGCAGAGGAGAAGAGGAGAGGAGCCGACGGAGACGTCTCCACGGACCGGCAGAAGCCCGGGTGAAATACTGGCGTCCCGCTGGAGATGGGCAAAGGGCTGTAGAGCGGGCGGAGGTTAAGGTTTGGATAAAGTTAAGGGCAGGGGAGGAACC
>JASANN010000252.1:1273583-1322164 GCA_031762395.1 Calameuta pygmaea
CATACCGGCTCGTCGATTCCCGGTGAAACAAGAATTGGCTGGCGCCCGCCTGGCATGCGGATGCATGAACGAAGGGTTAAGAAAAAAATACGTTACAATATATATTTTAACGCTATTCCATACAAGGGATTTTTAGTTCCAATCCTAACCAGACATTTTCCACTACTTTGCCAGCCCAAGTCAACCTTTAGGACTGTCCTCGAAGGCTACGCCATTTTCTAGTATATTTTCTTGATGGATGAAAGCTGGTTCGACACAGAACTTATCTTTTGTCGGCCCTAGGAAAGTTTTGCTATAGTACGGCTTTCATTAAAGTTCTCAGAGGACTGCAGGGATGCTGTGGAAGATTCTACAAATAGGAAAGTCTAGTATCTATACATCACATATATATAATACATAAACCAGTATTGTAGCCAAGTACATGTCTGAGTTCACTGATAAAACTTTCCTTCTACAGCCATTTTGCCAAATAAGATATCTAGACTTAAAAACTTTCCAAGAGAAATCGGCTACGGATTCGCGTTCATTTTCTCAATATCGTTCAAATCCGATATCTCGCGAAGAAAAGGCATCTCACAGTTTGCCCGGACAAAAATCCCACTCCTTTCAACGTGACTGCCTAAGCTTGAAAATCAGTACGAGAGGTATCATAGAAACTGTCATAGCACCGAGCTAGTGAAATAGCTCGTATTTAAGTCTGTTTCTGTTGAAAGTCCGATATGCACCTCGATAACGTTACTATACGTTACGTACCCACATATCTTCCAATACCATTTCCTTCGGCTGCCGACATGCAATCTCAGACGGACTGGATGCCTACCTAGCTTACAGATCTGCCTTACAATATCTACTTGTCTCTTGGAACACCGAGAGAAAGTAACGAGCAGACCTACTTGCTCGATAACACATTTCATACTAGATCGAATCTGATTTCTGTCGGCGCAAGGAACTCTTGGTGACTGTACTGTAGATTATTTTCAATGACTACGTAATTTATAAGTAATATACAAAATATTTTTACAGTCCCATTTTTAATTATCGTCCATCTTAAGACTTGCTGTTCATTTAGATAATTGTTATGATTATTGATTAACAGGCTAAATTAACGCTTTAATAAGATTCTCTCGATAGTAAAGTTACCAGTCGAGCGAATGGTGCGTAAATCATTTGTTCAATCATCTGACACTGCGTGTCGATGATGAGCTTCATTCAATTTATTCTATACGAGCAAGACTCGAGGTGGTATTATCTTTTTCAGCCACAATGCGACTTGGATGATGCTCTCTCTCCGCCCTTCTTATGGTATTTTTCCAGACTTGCCACGGTCGCCTGCAAACTCCGAGATAACTCCCTTCCCGTGGTGAGAATCTTTGCACGCTTCGAAGAACAAAGCTTCTACGTTGGTCGAGTTTCTATGATAGGACACACGTGTGCCGCGTGTGTCCGCGCGCGCGCGTTTATATATATATATATATATATATGCGAGTGTTGAAAAGAATTCTCGAAGGAGAGAGAATTTTTTTTTGCATCCAATTTTTTTGTCATAAGGTATTTGACGAGCCAAGATAACCAGCCGGAATATAATTTGATGTTATCAACTGCGTGTATATGTGTATATATATATATGTATATCCTGCTCGAGAAAGCTTACACAGGTATATTTCAATGCTGGTAAAACTTAGTGGCAGGCAGGTCCGGGCGATAATTGTGAAATGGCAAATTCGTAACGTGCAATTCTTGGCAGCTGTTCTGCTGGCCGCTCTCCATGTGAATTGCTCGTAAAACGATGAAGGCAGGGGAAGTGGGAGTGGAGGGGCGAATATAGGGACTGGTACCACCTCCACAGATAAGCTTGTGTATTTAACCTGTGTACGCATATATACAAGACGTCTATATAGGACTAAGTACGCGAATAGTATTGCTGCCAAAATGTGCATTAGCGAGCTAGAAGCACGTAGTGACTCTGTCGTTAGCACGCGAATGTAAGCAGCGCCGCTAACTGTTGAATGCAAACTCGGCCGCTGTCTAGATCGTAAATTTTCTTGTAATAATCCGCAACCATGTATCAGAGGCAGTGCCGAGTTACTCTGACACCATTAGCGAAGTGGACTTAGGGAATTTGAGAGAAGCCTGGTTAAAGGTTACTTTAAATGTTTTTTTTTTTTTTTTTTTCGTGACGACTCTGACCTTGGTATCGTGAAGTCTTTGTGGGTGTGGAGGGGAAATGTTGATAATTTTTTTTTTCAACCTTCGATGCCACTCACCGTTTCTTATGTTGAGCTCTGTTGCTGATCTGTAAGACGGTCTTCTCATGTCACTTGCGTCACTCGGGTGTAATAAAAGTTGATGAGATGCTCTGGAATGATGTCTTGATGTTGATACTCTGTGCAGGTGGACGCTATTTAGTACAGTGTTACTGGAGGCTCTGCTTAAGGCCTTGCGCTGTCTTACGGCCTCCTTGTATATCTTGTAATACATGACGATCATCACGATACCGGGTATCCAGAAGGATACGGATGAACTTATCACTGCGTATGCTCGATTCGCCACGAAGATGCATACCTGCTCGAGGAAACTTTTATCGTGAATTTGATATCGGACGATTGGTGTTATCGTAACAGGGCAAGTTTGATATTTTTTTCTTCTTGAATCGAACGGATGGAATAACAGTGAAATTTGGCGATTCGGCCGATGTTAAGTATAGAAAAAACAAAGAGAAATCAATTGAATCTCCGGCGAACGGTTTCTTAGGATCACGCTAAGTGGCGGGAGAAAAAAAACAAAATTCCTCGAAATTGAAAGCCTTTTTTTTGTTTCATTTTCGACAATGTATAAGGGCAAAGTAAACTTACTGATTTTACCAAACGAGGCTTTTATCTTAATTGAATCGTGCTAAATTCACCGGACAGTTATTGATTATTACACACGTGAAATATGTCTGTTTACCAATTTATCATGGAGTTTTAAAGAATCAGGTGTTTGAGCTTGCTGATGGAAATCAAAGAGACTGTATTATGCTTTAATTTAATATATCAATCTTGAAATAATGAATCTAATCAATATCACGATCGATTGATTGGATACAAAAAGTTTCTTTGTTCCCTATAGGATAGACTGATAAATTTCCAGAAAACAAATTCTGTTCGACAGACAGCAAGTAGCAATTAATGTTGAGCAATTAGAGGAAATCTTAAGATCGGCTAAAATCTCAAGCATCTAAGTTGACGAGAGAGCGTTACGATTCCTGAGAGTAAGAAAAATAATTAAAGACGAAGGTCTAATCAGTAGCATGAAAAAGAAAGGGGAAGAAAAAAAAGGAGAAAACGAATAAAAGGTTAATCTAATCTTATCTATAGTAACTACCTGAGGATTATTTTTTAAAAATTCCAAATTCTTCTTGGTGGTGTACCACTCCATTAAAATTGGCACAAAGCTTATAAAAGCCGGAAGTAACCAAGCACTGCACAACATACAAGTCACGGTGTTTCTTCTCATAATAATAGGATATTCCAGTGGTCGCACTATAGCATAATATCTATCGACACTTATACAACACAGATGAAGTATCGATGCGGTTGAAAAATATACGTCCAACGAACTCCACATGTCACACATGAAACGACCGAATATCCATTTACCGGATAATTCAACGGACGCGCTAAAAGTCATGGCGCACATGGCTACCAGCAAATCAGCCGCCGCTAAACTGACTACGTAACGATTCGTCGGTACACGTAACTTTCGGTGTCTCTTAACACTTGCTATCACTAAGATATTACCCAAAAGTGCTGTCACTATAATACTCACTATCACAATTCCTTTAAGTACAGTAAGTGGCACGTTGAGAACCCCTGCACTAATTGATGCACTTTCTATCTTAGATACATCTAAGGATATCGAGGTGACGGTCGGAGTATAAATTTTTGAAAAATTATTAAATTCGTTAGAATTATTGATTGTCGTTATCAAACGTATATCGCTATCGGGTGGTTCAGTGATTTCCATTCCTCGTGTGACGTCCATACGTTCTTAACTATTATATTCTCTGGATTCATTAGCTCCGAGAATCTTAATTGATCGTGATGATGAAATTTCAAAATTTTTTTTTTAATTCAAGATTTTAGGAAATTCTTAAATCTTTTTTCATACACGTTCTTGATGTACGTTCGGTGGGATATTCCACGAGTGACAGTCATATTTGGGGTGGTTTTACGAACTTTTTAATTTTGCCATTTTTTTTAATTTTATATTTCAAAAATTCCTTCCTCGTTTCCTTACGAATAGATTCTGTGACTTTGGCAACGATCCTTTCGCAGATTCTTTTATGTAATACTTTATTCCGAAACTTTTGCCAGTCCTTAACGATTTCACATGTTGGGAGTTCTTTCGCTCTTAGGTACTTTCGGTTGAATAGTTGCCCACTTCTTCGTTATTTCCTTTTAACCGTGAGCTAAGGAACTAATCTTCTCTACTGGTCCAATACGCCGGACGACGCTCATTATTTAACGGTAGGGAAACATCTCTGACGTGAATATTAATAAGACTCCTCATCCTTGCCAAGTTTTTCAGCAGCGCAATGTTGGGCGTCGCGACGTCACTCTTCGAATATCGTATCTAGTTATTAATTATCACTTAACGATAATACAGCAATGCCATCACTGATACTCTATATATATTTTTGTAGAAATCAAATTTTTTCTGTATTTCATGTATATCTTCAAGGTCTTCATATTTTACTTCATCTGATGTTGAAATGGTAATTTTCAAGAAATCCCTTCCCCGTAATGGTTTTCTTCATTCAATCGGAAATTGGCTGTTATGCCTTTTCGTTGTGGTTTAATTAAACCGGATTCGAGCATCCAATCCCAGCTGCGGAAAGCTCGCGAAATATCGACATATTTGCAAAAGCGATAAGCGCTTTGGTCGTCGATGAAAATTTGCTAGATCGTAGAATACAAAGTTTTAATTCAATGCAAAATCAGTATGCTTATACCAACAGTCTGATAACGTCCTTCGTTGATTGCTGTAATATTAAAAATCTGCTTATTTTTTGTCATTTTTGCTATAGGTATCCAGTCTACGTTATTCCCCAGGAATAATTATATTATTACATCAAAAAACATTTTGCATATTTTTTATTTCAATTTTTAAAAATTATAATCTTATCGAAGTACTTCGAGAACTTTTCTGTACAGCTTCAAAATTTCAAACTTCTGCACAATATCCCCCCAGGGAAACTTGCGTAGCTCCGCAAAATGCTTACGTCTCATTTCATTAACATGGTGGGTCACGAAAATTGCCAGAGTTCGTATCCGAGTCGCTAGAATTTGCAATGCTGCAAGGGATAGCCAGCGCTATACCTATAGCTATATTCTGCAACCACTGCTTCAGCTGGTTACCCTTTATTGCAAATGCATCGCCATCCTGCACCAGATGCACTTTGCTTCAGTTTTGCATACCATTCGAGCAATGTTAATTGAATTTGCTTTCCGGTGGTCGAACTACAATTTTTTTTTACATCAACTATTACAAATATTGCAAAATACATGTACATGACCTTTGACCCATTAAACATTATCGGTATGTTATAATATTTGTCTTTACAATTTTAATGGCTCCGATAAACATGTTGTTCGTTAAACACTTGTTTTCTAGTCTTCGGTCCTTTTTTTCCCCTTAAAAAATACTCTCATGGTTTTTCAGCACTTTATTCGTAATAGCTGATAACAGTGATCGCGTGCATGATAGTATCCCGTTAATAGTTACTGTCCTTGTGGAACATCATAATTGCATAGTAAATGAAACGTGAACTCGTACATACGCATATACCAATATACATTGTTATTCTACGTATATTAATTTGCAGCAATAGCGCGAGAACCAGCAGGCAATTTTCATTATAACTTTCAACGTTCGAAAACAAATAAAAATAACAATTCCGGGCGATATGTCGCTCTCGAACTATTTCGAAAATCATATTTGTGCAGTTGCCTCTTGCAAATATTTGATTCGATAAGGGTGATACGTAAGCATGGGAAAATACCTATAGCTATGACAAATAGTAGCATAATAAAACGGCTTCAGCTTTTCGTCCGAAAGCTTTCGACGACCACCACGTGCTTTCCGATGTATTAATGAGGTTATCAACACTATATTTTTATCATGGAAATTAACGTTCCAAAGTCTCGCGATACTCGATAGGATCGATCACTGTTGATAAATTAATTCTATGAGAACAAGAAAGCTCAGAATTTCTCATTGGCACTTTGCAAGCTCCATTGACTACTCGAGTCAAGTTTTATACTTTGTTAATTAAAAAAAAATACACGATAATTTTTTATCCAAAGGATTTTTATCATTGACGCATATAAGAAACGCACGCTTGTTAAAGGTATATATATATAAGGGTAGCAGACACTACGAGTACGGACGACGCCGGTAGACTGAGCGTCGCGACGCATCACGGCGCCGCAGTCCTCGGCCGAGGGCACACTTCACTTGAAAAGCACAGTCGTTCTCCCACGCAGAAAATCCCACCAACTCTGAATAGATATTATGTATTATCGAAAGCTCCACCCGTCCGTAGATACTTGCTTGGTTTTTGTAAATTCTTTGAAAAGCTCAAAACTTTCTCATAGAAACAGCGAAAAACAAGTTTTAGCAAAATTGTAAAAGTACGAACTTTTATTATACAATTTAAGTTTATACCAGACTAAAATCAATGGATCGAGCTTTATACAGGTACCTTAATTTTCGTTCACTTTCAAAATGGATTTTCTCAATAAAAGCTCCTCGAGACTTATATACAGAGCTTTAACCCGTCTACCATCGTTCTTCTTTGGATTCGTTGTTGAAGCTTCAAAAAATTTCCATAAACAAATTCGTCACATATCAAAAGCTTGAAGTGCTGCGACTTCCACTTTATTGTTTTACCTAAAGCTCGCAGCCTTGCTCTGTGCTTGGGTCACGAGAAGGACGTTTCATTGTATCGATCAAGCTTCAACTTCCTACGTGCTGTTACTGTCTCATTGCATCTATTATATCGAGGTCGCTCGTACTATCATGGCGCGAGTGAAGTTGAATTTCTCGAACCTTTTAGATCCATTACGAAGACTATTGGCAATAATCGTAAATGCTATAACGTGTTATTAATACAATAATTACAATGATAGTAACAATTTTCCAAATTACCAATTAACGTCTTTCTCCCACTTAAATGCCAGCCTATAAATAACTGTTGTGACTACTAAACGAGGACCATAATTTTAGCACGTAGCCACTAGGCCGTTTAGTTGTTTTGTGACTACCAATGAATCAACATATTTAGTAACTTCAGAAATTCGTCTAATAAGCGTAAAAGTGACATGAAATAAAAGCTGGGAAAAGTGCGTGCTGTATTTCACGAATTTACGTAACTTTTCACGGAAAATTCCAACGAGGGTAGTTCATGTGTATAACCAAGGTTACAACCTCGATTACTCTTATCAATGACAGAAATGAGTCGTAGACTCCAAAGTCTTGCTGGAGCTAATTCTGTGGGCCGAGTAATAAATAGTTTTGCGTATAAATGTCACGAAGCTTGCGGACCAGTCATTCTCAGCGACAATGGGACTCTTGCCGAAATATTTCAAAGTCTATATTTAAATGGGGAGCAATAAAAAAAAGCTTCTCGTCGGTGTGGCAAGAAACGACACTGGCTTACTATTCACATATACATATATGCATTATTCCACGTGTACACATTGTATAGAGCTTTGGTATACGTAGGTCGATTTGTAGGCATAGAGAGTTGGAGGGCACGCAAAATTCAAATATCTACCACATTCGTTATCCCGTCGTTGTAATGCCTTTTCGTTTGACGATTTGCGTAAATCGATCACATGAGAGAACGCTCTGCCGAAAAATTAGGTGAAAGTAGAAGGGTGATTTAAAAAATTCGAACAATGGTGCTAGTTCATACGGAAAGATTGCAATTAAAATAATATTCATTAGATATTCAAAAAATGTTTACACGAATTTTTTCAAAGTTTAATTCTTAAGTTTCAAGTTCAATTTTAACCTATTACCCGACCTAGTTGTATTTTGCGTTCAACATAAGGTTTTATGTATATTCGCCTTGAACCACGTCAGTTGATACTTTTTTGTGGCCAGCTACCGTAATTAGGCTTGTCTAAGTCAGGAACTTTGAAGTTGTTCATGCGTGCTTGACTCCAAAGGCGTGTGGCTACACTTGTGCAGTTATTTGGGATCCGTTATAAAGTGCTTATAGCCACAGCTAACCGAACGTGTACTTAATAGAAGAAAGTTCTAGAAGCCACTACCAGGTCTAGAATGAGCCTAGGCTTCTAGGCTTAGTTGGACATGGCTTGATTTTATTTGTAGAAAATTGTCTGGTTCGTTACAACATTTCATTTGGTCCTTTGATTACTTGGGGCCAAAGATCAGCTGTCAGACTTTGCTTCATTGATTGATACTAGTTATTGTTGAGGGTAAGAAGGTTCGGAGTAGAATAAGTTTGGTATCCACTAACGCCCACCCTTAGATTGTTTACTCTACGGTTTATCATCCGTTATATAACGACAGAAATTTATAACACTTTCCTCGTGGTTTAAGTGAATTTAATGACGAGGCATAAAATAATAATTATCTAATGGATTGTCTTTTACCTCATCGAAAATTTAAACAGAAACTAGTTCGACAAGAGGACTTAATATCACATTGGTGAGGTCTGTGTAGCTAAGGGTTGTCAAATCAATCATCGTGACAGCTATTGAAACTCGCTCTTAAAATTTATAGGTTATGCACAGGTGTATATATATATATATATATATATATATATATATATATATATGTATATCAATTTGTGTAATGGACCTACGTACCCCTATGTAAGATGACCTATGGTTATGTATTCGTCAAATATTCGTTACTTGTCCACTTTTCATTGAATAATGTTCATTCATATCACCCATGAATTGAATGTTTCATTAAGCATTTCCAGCGGTACTATAGCGACACTGGCATAATACGGATAAATATTCGAGAATTTTCCGACACTGATTAATACGTTTAATCTTTTTTTGTGTGAAATTTAATGCTTTACGGTGAATACCACATGCGTGTGTTGTACGTATATTGCGGCCATGTTTGTTAATTTTGGCGAGAAACAAAAGCTGTGTAGGAAGTACGTAAATTTCATTTATAAATTTTGCTGACGCTAAATCGTGGTTCCAGTGGTTAATTTTCTTATACTGTTATGGTGTTTATGGCTTTTGTTGTTGTTCTTTGATAATTTGATAATCTGCGCGAGGGATAGATTAGGTATCAGGATTACATGGTGTGCTTGAAACTTTGATTTTTTCAAAAATACTTCTAATCCATAAAAGCTGTGTTAGGACTTTGTTGTAAATTGCTGTTCGTTAACGAACAGTTCTTATTTCATTTGGTTTTGAAACTTTGATGTTACCGAAAGTGAAATTTTTAATAAATTTATGAAGGTTCCTTGGGCATTTGATTTTTATTTTGATTACCGTAATCTTTTTTTCTTCACAAAATCGATTTGTTCCCATGTCTCTTCCTAATCGCCATTAGAAATATATATTTTTCACCACTAAAAGATACCGTCTCCCTAAGCAGGTGAATATAGTAAAAAAAATGAAAAAGTTAAATTTTCATTGTGTTCCCCATATTCTCATATCTGTAAAATTTGAAAACTGCTAGCTGCATCGACACACATTTAAGAATCTAATAGCCGAAGAACTACAAACGTCGAACAAAATTGTATTTACTTCCCCTCTGAAAAATTTCTCCTGCATCAGGATATTGTAACGATATATATACTTACATAGTAAACAAGGTTTAGGTGAAAGTTGGAAAAAGACTCAGCGAAATTTCATAGAAGATTTCTCAGCCTCGCAATTCTCCTCACGAAGAGACTCTGCAGGAATCCAATAGCAATTGTGATATTTCCAATCTTCCAATTGTCTCGATCTGCAGTTTCGACTTATACGGACAATGAAATCGTATGACCTCCACTAAATGACAGGTATATTAAATCTGTGATTCGAATATCACACCCACCGATACAGCCGATAGGCTGTCACAATTGATTAACGACGATCGTATCGTTTAACGGTAATTTTGTGATGATGCAAAAAAATGTCAGTTTCGCAATTCGACGTAATACGCCTAATAGAACTATATCTATATGTACAGGTAAATCGGGCATTGTGAACGAAAGAACGAAAAACGTCTCGAGCCAATAAATGTCTCTTGTTAGAATTCTACTTGCGGCACCAGAATACGAGCTATGCGACTCCTACTTGGAAAGTTATTAAGCTCCCCTAACCGTGGTTTCTGCAGACACGAAAGTTTTACGTGGGCAGCGAGTATTTTTGGTGCGAGATAAAAAAAAGTTAAGTGGTGAAACGAAGTAAAAGAAAAGATGCTACAACTCTGTTCAAGACGGTCTTGAAGGAAATTCGCAAAAGTCTCGTTCTTCGTACGTCAACAGAATAAGCATCTTGGGTGCTTGCAGGACTTTGAACCATAGCTGGTTGTGCATAGATTTTTAAAGCTTTTAAATTACTATCATGTATAAATAATAAAATATACGTAGGTAGCGTAGATATACTTAACAAGTCGTTTTCAACCGAGCGAAAATTCGCACTGCGAATATATGGTTTTAACAGTTCTGAAAGTGCAAGATACCCCGGGAACTAAAAAGCTCAGTCTCGTTAGTAGAAATAATGGAATATTAAGAAAATGGAGAATTCGCAAAAGCGTGGGAGGTTGAATGAATGGAGCTTATGTATTGGAAGCTATACAATTTTCTAGTAATTTTTTGTATACCGTTGTCAGTATTTTTAAGCGCTTTCCCAGTAAATTGTAGTTGCATTAGGATCAGCCTAAAAACCCGTAAGCTATGCCAGATTGCATTGGCTGAATGCACTTTGTGGTAGTGGTGGTTTAATAGGTCAGCTTCGAGGTCGTTTCTTGTTTTCTTACAGTAACCAGTATATCTATTTACATCGCCATTGAGCTTTGCTGCTTATTTTCAGGATAATTAACAAGGCTTGCTGGTTACCTCTGGGCTAAATAAATGTTCTATCGAACAGTTTGATTAACGGGCATATAAGAACAGTTCATTACGTAATTCTATAATTTTTTTGTGTTCTTATATAATCAAATCATATTGTCCTTGTTATCGATATTCGATGCTTTGAATACTTCTGTGTATAATTTTAATTAATAGCTCAAAGAAAGTTATCGGTGATGAAATAATAATCTTTTTATAATTATCCAAATAACGTGGGTTAATGTTTATATATGTTGATACCATTGTTGAAGATAAAGAAAAGTCTTTGTATTACCTTCTACCCATTGTGCGAAGCTATTGCACTTCTTTATTGGGTTTTCAAAGGAGACATAAATCTGAACGGATGGAAAAAGATTCACGAGTCGACGTGATGGAGGAGCAGATGTTTTATTAGGTTGGCAATCTCCAGTAGAGGAAGGACGTCGCAGTCAAAGATGGCAATAGTAGTACTAGGAAAATATTTCGTTACAAGAAGAAGAAAAGAGGAAAACGTCTATTCGATTTTCATCAACGTAATCGTATAATGTAAGTAGAGTAATCATCTTTATCTTAAAATCAAAATTGGGATTTTGAGGTAAAGTTGAAGATTTGAACTGACACTGTTCATGTATACTGAATGCTTACAGTCATTTGTCTATGATATACTAGCTTTCGTGAACAGTGTGTAAAATTGGATGCTGTTTGGAGACACAGAATAAATGGACCAGTTTTAAACGTAATGGAACCGATCGGAATGATGTATTGCCTGTCGAGTCTCTGGCGATGATGGAGAAACGAAAGGAATTTCGGTCGAATCAGACAGTCGGTGGGGTTAATAATAGAAGTCGCCAGATCACAGTTGGAAGACGCAAGAGAATGGTAGGAAGATGCGTGACTGGGATGCTGCGGAAAGACGTCTCTAAAAACAAGTATGAAGCTGGGAATACAATGAGGTATGATGAGTCTGCAGAAACTAAGAAGATATAAGAAAAAGATTTATTTTTATATACAAAGGATGGATGCTGTGCTGGACCAAAGACGAATTTTCATGGAGGACGAAAGAATCCCTGATAGCAAGGAGATTAGAGACTGTAAAGAAGTTTCTAGTTTAGTTCGTCAAAGAAATACAAAGTCAACTGGTCCAGAAATCATATGAGAATATGTCTTTGGTGAAAGGTCACAGTCGAAAATTATACTTCCGCGAACTTCAGAGCTGTCTGAAAAGTTGTCTCCCGAACGCATTTCGAAATCGAGTAAGAAAAGATATCTCGACGCATAAAATCCACACGGATGCTGGGAGATCTTGCTACCGTTGGCAAGTCAAGTAGAAAAATACTTCATGAAGATCTTTCCAGATGTTGCGTTTACAGGATTAGAAATGCTTAAGTCAAGAACCGTTTCGAACGGAATAGACTTCTGCTATGGAAGAAGATTCTCTGGGATTACATAGAAATTACAGAAATGCAATCTATGGGAAATTAGTTCGAGGGATTCCAGGCTGACTAGTTCTATTACAGGAATAATGAATCAGGTTATGTCCCAGATGAAATACCACGTTACGCAGTGATTATTATATGTATCTTATATTGTATAGTAAAGTTATTATTTTTTAATTATTCGCTCTTACTAAATTCTTCTATAATATAAACGCAAATGTTTTCTTTCGCAGGAAAATTTTCTGAGCATGTAAATAGAAAATGTAGGTCATAGCCAAGTGCGTAAGTGGTCATGATTAACGGGGCGTGGGAGACTAGCTCCTTTACAAGGAGCTAATAAAACATGAGAAATAATGGAATCGAGAAAATTTTCCTCAACCCAGCATGACAAGCCTGGATGATAGTAAAATATTATACGTAATAGATTTAGTTATCTATCCTATATTCAAATTATATGACAGTATACGTAAGCACGTGATAGATGAAATAGAAAAGTTGCATCCCTTGATTTTAACCCTTTCACAACTGGCCCAACTAATGGCTTCATTAAAATAACGTTCTATCGATGTACTTGATCAATCTGTTTCCCGGATTATTCGTTTCTTATAATCGGACAGAAGGGGTAGCTTGAGATAAAGCTTTTTTAAAAAGAAGTCCTTATCTCAAATCATTTTTAAAAAGTTTATATACAGTTATCGAATAACGAGATAAGTGTCGGAGCAATTAAAATAGTATAGAAAATAAAAAAATTTTCGAACGTCAGATCAAATGGTTAGTCAGATTCTATTTCCGACATCAACTCGAATATGTTGCGTCGCGACGCCTACCGTCCTTCTGCTATGTGTCAAGTTCGTTCCACGTTAATCAATAGCAACCCTCGAGGGTAGAATATTTCAGGGCTAAGAGGGCAAGGACGGCTTTAAATGGATAAAAAATATTTATGTCACCCGCTATATATTTGGATCTCAATAAATAGCATACGAATACACACATAAAGAGCAAAATTCAAGCTCTTTGGAATTTATATAACCTTGGTCGTTTGATCACAACCAGACATTATGGCTGGATTCGAATTCACAATTTTACTAATATCAATAGATAAGAAGGTGCCTGTTCACTGACGACAAGATTGATAACAGCGAAAAGAGCGAGTTGCTCTTCGGGAGAGAAAATGTTTAAGTACCAAATATACTTCCCGAGGTCTCCAGTTTAAACAGCTGGAAAGCCAAGTACAATAAAGGGTGGGTACTAAAAATACGCAGTATTTTGAATTCACAGATCCTCAGGCAGTTTCGATACAGAGTGGAGCCGCGTTTGAATTAGAGTCGTCAATATTGTGTAAAACAACGTGATGTAAATGTTAAATGAGAAATTGCCTGAAATTACTGTAATGAGTTATACGATCTTTAATTAATGTATGCAATATAACTAAAACTGGTTACATTATTGGTAATGGCAAATGACGTAACAATAATACACGTGAAGACAAAAATGTGTCAGCCACCCATAGATAACGATATTAACCCTACCGATATATATTGAATGCAGATAATATTGGCAATGTATCCGAATCGGATTGATATCGAGCTTCATTCCTGTGTAAGCGATAGAATCGAGTTAGGGGTAACCAACGGAGAGTTAAGAGATTACGCGATCGTGATGGGGTGTTGTTAGATGTCGTAATAGGGTTTGTGGGTATAGTAAAGTTTATGGAGTTTCCATGGGGCTTAAGCATGCAGGAATAATTGACCAAATAATAAATCTGTTACAATTACGCGAACGTTATGCTAAGGGATGTTTTGGCCCCGATCAATTGCTCAGTACAATACACAAAAGAGATACGTCATTTTAGTCGCACTTAGTGACATATTATCTGTTAATCGTAGGGGATGAAAAAAAAACGACGTTCATATGCTCTTATTTGGAAAAATCGACTAAATAGAAAAGACAGATGAAAATGAGGTTAAAGAAAAATCAATGCCGCAAGCCTATCATATGACGTGACATAACGTCGCGTGAGGGCTTTCATCTGCGGCGTATATATTTTTAGCAGCTTTCTTAACCCCCTCCGACCCTGACTATTCATCCCCTTTCTCATAGCCTTCTCAGACCAAAGTCAAGTCGTAAGTCCTGAAAAGCTTTAAATTCCTAGAGAGCCCATTTCTCTCTTGCAGCAAGTTCAAGAAAACGATTGACCCTTTCCCCTTTATCTAGGTCCGGCTATCTGCCACACTGTTTATTTCCAGGGAGTGGAAATCATCCCCGAAGAGAAATTAATTGAAGGGGATGGAACATTAGAAGTAAACACCATATAACGGACACGCTGGGATCGTTCGAGTATAGGAGATTCTAGCTGAACCCTTAACCAGCCAACTACTCAAGCTGTCTCGACAACAACGAAATTCTACCCTCGTTGTATTCAAGGGTGTCTACTGGCTCTTACGAACGGGTAGTCCCACAGCTGGCTTGCTCATCCCCGTGGAAAGCTTTTCCCACCGAGGTTTCAGACTGCTTTAAGATTCTCAGGGCCAACTGCAATCTAGGTCACTTTATATTCGTATATTATTCGTGCCTAAGTCTCCAATTATCCTTCGAGAAATACGCTTGGACTTCAGGGTCATATTTAACGACAGGAAGCTCGTACGGTATGGGAGGTGGCTGCGAAATTAGGGATGAAGCCCAATCTACCAGTCCAGGGACGCCAAACAAGTTTTGTCTCTAGTCAACGCTGAGAATTCTGTTTTTTTTTTTCGAGTAAACATTGATGGATTACGTAAAAGTGCTTTCGATGCTTACGCATATAACATCTTACTTTCGTCACGTGTTTTACTTCCCTCATTCGAGACGGTGAGAAACACTCAGCTATTTACGCGCCGAGTAGCTCGCTGGGTCTGCAAGCTCTCTGGCTCGTTAACTTTCAGCTTTCTGCTCTTGTCTTCCTTTCAAAAACACTTTGACTCGTCGTCGTGTTTACGGACTGATGGAAAACTTCTCTGTTCATATTCGAGCTTTTCGTACATTAAAATTAATTTCTCGACAGAAGTGAAAGCTCGTATTTCTTCGACGTAATATGACGTGAATAACAACTTGAATCATTAAAGGCAACTTTTTTTCGGTTTCAAAGGACTAAGAGGATTCTCGTATTGTTTCCTTATGATTTGGTGGTTGCTTAAGGGTTGGAGTGAGAGATGCGAAGTCTGATAGATATTTTCGTATTGCATCTGGTACTACGATTAAAAAGATTAACAAATTTAAAAGAATCTCGAATCCATTGTGGTACTGTGCACCAATGAAAATGCTCTAATGAAGGAATGAATGAGTTTATTTGTGTTTTCCAAATCTTACTTTCATCCCCATTATTTTGTTCCACCTAAAGTCAGATTTTTTCTTCGTTAGGAAACGTAAAGCCAAGGATAAGATGATTTTATAATTATTTTGTGAGGTTCGTTTTGTAAAATTTTTTTTTATTCTACAGTTACCGAAGCTATTGTAGCAATTTTAATTGTTATTCGAAATGAAAATTGTCAAGTAAATAAATTCCTTTGAAAAATTTAATTGAGCTGTGACGTAGCCATTGCTTGAGGACTGTCGCGCACTTGTGTACTGCATTTAAATTATCGTGAGAGAAAAATCTGGCAGATATAAGTTTTTGCGTAATACCTTTCTTTTGCGTTGTTATTCTTCGCTCGTTTTAATATGTAAACCGATTACATATATAAGGGCGAGAGTGACGATGAGTATTACATGTGGATGCGGCATAAGCATTTTTTGACTATTTTTCATCATCCGTGGATTTTCCTTAATATCACATTTCCTCTTGGCAGTCATTAAGAATTTAACATTTTTTCTGCTTTTCATTTAATCGCCCCTATGAGGGTAACTTTTAAGGATTGGACCTCAATGGTGGAAAAAGGTTTCATTAGCTTAAATGGCTTCTTTGTGTACTGAAGCAATTTATTTATTAATATAGCTCCAATGTGCGTTCGCACTGAGGAAAAATTCTGATTCGAACTCTAATGTAGATAATCATGAACTGATAAGTTGTGTCCAGTGTAGTTTACATTTAATTTAAAAAAAAAAATTGCTACTCGAATTGGCATTGCTCTTTCGAAGAATGAAAGTACGCCGTCGGAGCTTAAAAGCTTTTTAACTTCGTCAAAACAGAGGAACGTAATTTCGTTAAGAGTGTTAATGAATATTCATCCATCGTCGCTTTTAGTTCGAAGCCAAACATTTTTGAGGGTTGTCATTAATTTTTTTAAAAGTCACATAATCGAACGTAACGCTATTGGCAATTATTCGGTGATTAATAAGGTGAAAGCTTATTTACAAAAAGATTTTTGAGAGCTTTCAAACTTTGCATATATTGAAATTCCGAGTTGACTTTGATTAATGCATTTGGTATGGATTGCTTGCAATTAGCATAGTCAGTCGGATGGTCGTGATTCAGTGCTATGCCAATACGTTAGGTACAGTTTAATGACAGCAGTTGAAAATCTGCTGTGCGGTAAACCACGTTCCTAACTTAGTAAACCTGACAGTAAATTATTTTGCAATTGACTAATTGTCGATTAGATACGTGAGAATAATGAAGCTTTATGCAAGTCAAATCATTTGTATTATGATATTGGAGTCTAAGCAAATTGGCGTATACTATATACGCTAAAATATTTGCAATACGTATAATGCAATGACGGCTGATATATACATATAATGAATAGTGATTACGAATAATTTATGGTAATCGATATTTTAATTAATCGCGAAGTAAGTTATAATTTTTAAAAATTTAATAGAAATATGCAAATTTATACTTTCATATATAATACTAGAATAATGTAATCCTTGCTCTTACAAAGTTATTTTGCTATTTGCTCGTCCCTATAGAAATTCGTAATTCCAATTCCGCTGACCATTAAATTTACCTAATAAGGTTAAGCGTTTTCAAACTTTTATCGGATTACGCGCGTCGGAACGCTCGTTACGTAGTCGTTTAACAGATAAAAAAGTATAAGGTAAAAAATATTTTTTTAACAGCCACATTTATCCAATACGTTTCTATTCGTGATAATCGAACGCAACGAATATTGAGCCATTGCTTCGCGATTGATAAAACGAAAATCAGGCAACAATTTCGTAGCGAAATGTCGCGGCCTGATTTCTTCTGGAAATAACTTGTCAAAAGGTCGATCTGCTTTGATGAAAAATAAAAATCATTTCCATTTCTCCAATTTGGCGAAGCATGTACAAATCTCAGAAATGACGTAGGTGGGAATTCTCGCGTAGTGAAAAAGTTCCCCGCCGCCCTTTCGCCATTTGAAAACGGGAAGCGAGGCTTTAATTAAAAAAAAAAGATCGTACCTCGCAAATTATTTCCTCGAACTCTACATACACACGTATATATATACATATATAATAACACGTATAGATAAAACATAACAGCTCCGCAGCAGCCCCATACGGAAAAGGGATCCGCAAGTTTGCAAACTCATATCCAGCGAGCTTCAAGTGCAAAAGTAGTCATATACCGACAAGATATAATACAATAAATTGCGAAAGATCCAGCGAGAAAATAGGTACACGATAAAAGTTTATTAGGCAATTCTCGAACGAATAATCGAGACGCTGAATTTTAATATATCAAGGGTTGAATAAAGGGGATGACCTTTCCCTTGAACGGATCGATATACCACGTTGCCAAATGCAATGACTCAAGTGCATCGCTGAGTAAGAAGAATGAGAATGGCTTCGCCAGCTTGCGCCTTTAACTCGCCTGAAAGCTTCCACGTCGAAGGTGCTTACGCGAATCGATAAAGGAAACAAAACCGTCTTGCGGATGAATAGGAAGAACGAACAATGGAAAAGGAGAAGCGGTCAAGACGCATAGCCGTTGTGAATATTTGATAAAAGACAGTCTTCGGCTCGGTGTAATTATTTAAGGGTGCGGCGTGAAAAACAAGCTAATGCGAGCTTTTCACAATGGCATTACAAGAAGCTTTTACCTCCGTCGCTCTCTCTTTACTTAAGATCTTCACAGGGATCTGTATACGTCGGTACAACAGAGCAAAGCGCAATTGGCAATTGAACTGACAAACGCCTAAGGGTTTGGCAGTTAACGCTTGACTGAAGTAATGTAGGCGCGTCTCGATTTTAAAGTGACAACAAAGGGGTGCGAAGAGTTTGAAACGAGGTGACATTATTCATCGATGATAATGAGAAATCAGTGACCCGTTATATCAATGTCCGTTTTTCTCTCATAGTCGAATTTCAAGAGCTTGTTAAAACCATCTAAGCTATTGAGGTTATGTTATGTTGGCTTCCGCTGCTAGTCTACCACCTATTGTTATATTGTCACGGTAACGCTAGGCGTGTCCACTCATAATATAATAACCCACTTAAAGATTATCCTAAGGTCTGCTGTGTGATCTTAGTCCACCTAATAGCTGGTTGAATAAACAAATTCTGCTAATTATTTGTGTATATGGCAATTAGCTAATTCGTATAATTTCACGTGATACAGGTGATTGTAAAATTGACAATTAATTAATATAAATCGAAACAGCAACCAGGTACTTTTAATATCGCGAGAATTAATTCCAATAGAATAAATCATCCTAAGAATCGATAGTCCCTACGATTACAGACAAATTCTCCTTCTTCTTCCTCTCCATCTGCATTCAATCCGTGCCAGAGTCAGAAATGAACCAGAGGATCTTCGGTACACAGATGCTCTGAGTGTAAATAAGAACTAAGGAGTTACCTTGAACACTGATTGCACGGGATGAAATTGACATTTCATTTGGAAGCTTCTGCTTCTCTCCTTCCTCTCATCTACAGGGTGTTCCTATTTAACTTTCCAAGACTTTAAATATACTCTGTGTCTTTCTCTTTTATGTAAGTATAAGTCTATAGGTGTTTCACTTTTGTAATATTTTATTTGTCCCATTACCTACTGTGGTAATTGATCACTGTGATTACGTAATTAAATTTTTTATTGCCACTTTACATCAGTAAGTGCGTGTGTCGCAGAAATTTTATGGTTATTAGGTTATTACTATTACCAACACGAAGGATTTAACGATATTTTGGCATGCGTAGATCAATGTATTACTGTATTTATAACTTATGAGCATTTCTGTGTTTACTGTGTGTGGCTGGAGATACGAATTTGTCGCGCGAGTCACGTTCGGTCCGTCACGCGAAATACGAGACGGTAGATATTTTCGGGAATTGCGTAAATGAGTTACGTGAGCTTTCGATTTGCAAGCTCCAGGCGGTTCCAGGCGAATTTCCAACTGGTACGGTTATCTCGAACCAGGAAGATTCTAACGAAATTTATAGGAGTCATGAATGACCGAATGTCGATGTCCTTATCTAATAAAAGTTAGATTAGACGGTGAAACTGAGTATTACCGATGATAAAATATACGAAATATAGGATACAGTATTAAACCATTGGTAAATATAAATACCGCTGGTGGGTTGGCTCTGGTCCAAAGGAGGCTGCAAGCTCTCCCTCATACATACGAAAGAGTGAGCTTTCCCACTACAGCACCACGCCTTTTATACTTATACCCTTTTCGCCGTTTGCGCCAATGCGGAATCCGCCCACTCTTTTGCGACTTTTCCTTTTCTTTCCCTCTCTCTCTCTCTCTCTATATGTGTATACGTACACATACATCCCTCTCTTTTTCTCCCACTTGGTACGTCAAGGCTCTTCGAAGAAAGACGGTTACGCTCGATACGTGTGTGAGGTATAGAAATAAGACTATATGTAAAGGATCATTTGAATTATTCCTAATTCAATTCTTTGGGCTTCTTTCAATTTGCAATAGATGACCCTATCGAATTTAATATATAATATGATTGATTTTGATTCCTTAATAGAAATGGGATATGAATATATTTAAATTTGTCTCTTTTTACTTAAGATCAATGGCAGTACTTTGCATGTTTTAAAGTTTATTTTTATATACATGTCTTTAAACTGGTTTCAGTTCTTACGGACACGAGAGTCCCCTTAGAGTTTCGCAAGTTTTGATCAACCAGCTCTTATCTCCAAACTCAGACACTAACAAGGCTGTTATGCTTGGGCTAATGTCATCGTTACCCAACCCAAATCCAAGAGATGAACCTTGTCCTGAACATTGACCCAAGATTGTTGGTTATTCATGAGAGCAAATGAGAAAGGGTGGGTTAGGCGTTACTCGACTTAAGTCAAAATACAAATCTTTTTCCATTATTCTTCTGTGGGGATGCACCCTTACTTTTTTATTCATAGTACCCAATTACGAGCTTTCGCTAGTCAACTTTACCGCAACTCTGTTACAATACCGTGTACAGTTAGGTGGAGCTGCATTAGTTAGCTGTTACGACTCTTGGCCATAAATTCTCATTAAACCGCAACGAGATATATTTTACTCGCCGCAGACAGAGAAATGTGCTTGGCAGGTATTGTACGTACAAGAAGAATGTGTGAAAGAAGGGAATTAAATAAAATTAAATATTGCCTTTCGTCAGGAATGAAAATGACGACGCAAGCTCGCGCATATATATGAGCGAAAAATAATAAATTATCTGAATGGATTATCGAGAATAATTGAAGCTTCATTTTAAATCAATCAAGTCCGACTACTCTAAGGAATAACAGTGAGATTTTTTGTCAGTCAAAGAAGTTGATGTTCTACGAAGCTTTTTTTAATGAGGTCTATGTAGCACCGGAAGTACTTGCAGCATAAGCGCTACGAGTTAGTAGGAAGAAATATTTTATGAGAGCTTTCAATACGTCTAGCAAATTGAAAACTTTATGATGTATTATTTAAGTTGAAGTATGCCGGAGTGTTATGTGCCATTGTACTTATTGTCCAGGTAATAACCCGACGTCGTACAGTATATCGCGCAGGATACGGGTGGCTATAAGAATTGAAAGTACTCGGATGAAGCTTTTGGTAAAGCGTTGTTTGTAAAGCGGAAAAGACAAAAAATATGATACAGATGAGAAAAGCGCGTTCTAATTGATTTTAAATACAGTAGGAAAGCTTTGGAAGCTACAAGGTTGTTAAATATAGAACGATTCGAAACCTCAACGCGCAGTATTCATCGACTGCGTCGTTTTGCTATTAAAATAATATTCAAATGTTTTGTAAATACGAATGTCAAAGTTAATTTACTATATAGATTGTCAACAAGAGGGGGAGCTTTTTTTGTATAAATAAAAATCGTTGCCCACTCTATGCAATTTATGCTGTATTGAAATTTACATCAATTTTTGAATTCTATTTTTTTTAATGTATTTTACTTGTCCCTCTTCTTTTTCATTTCTCTATCTCTTTCTCTCCGCGGTTGTCATTGCCTATCTCGATTTGATAAGCGTTCAAATTGAGTGTAACGACAGAAATAATAATTGCTTGTGTATCCACTTTTATGCGAGCAGTGCTCGAATTCGCGATGGTACTGTCGAATATCGTCCAATCGGAAGCTCTCGTTATACGGCTGATGGGCAAACACCGAAAGCTCCAGAATGCACGTTATAGTGCTACGAGTATATGTACTATGGACTTTCAGCCAATCTTCAGAGCTTGAGCTTTTTCAACCGGGAACATTTCGTTTGCTCTTTTAATCAGCCGAGGATATTGGCTGATTGTGACTTCACACTGGATTTTATTTAGTCGTTACCTTAATCCACAAGATTCGATACAACCTGGAACATGAAGCTTAAATGGAAATCCAATTAAGCTCTTATACATCAGCTACTGATGTAGCGACCAATTGACTGATACGATACGCAGACTCTGATGACTCATTCTTATTATGTTACATGTACCTAGAACAGTATATAGAATTGCTTGCAAGTCCACATTTCAATGTAATGGGCCCCTGACCTAATTTTCTTGAAGGAAGAGAAGCCAATCTGTGAACACCTGTGCACATCCATTCATCCTTCATATTGGTTTTGGTACAGGATTTGCGTAGCTCTGGTGAACAGTTGCAAGCTCCACGTGAACTTTGGATAACCGCCAACATCCCTGATAACTGGATACCTTTTTGAAAGCTTATACTGTATAGTCAATCAAAATTACGTAAAATTTGAGGTTGAGACCTTTTTCTTTTAGACACAACACGATCTTATTCACAGGTACGAAATATGTAAATGAATGATTGAGAAATAGTAAAAACGACATTTTATCGATTTTGAGAAATCGATAAGCCGAATTTTCATTTTTATTTTGAATTAGTTTCTCGCGGGCTTTGAATATTTAATGTTTCATTTCCACCCTCTCATACTCTTGAACGCTCTTCATTTTATGAGATCACTTCAAAAAGTACTTTCTCACTATTTGAGCTTTTTTCTATAACGTCTCCATTTATACTCATTTATTTGATATTGAATATTCATGCATGCCGGAGTTTATCTCAGGGCGATATCCTTTTTAATTTTGATTGATCTATGAAAAATAGACAGTTAGAGGCTGTTCCATTAATTGATCCGGGCTATAAGTATATATTATATGTCGATGAATTAAAAGCGCAGCTTTTAAATATTTTTACAAGAAGCAAAAGGTTCGAATAAAGTAGACAGGTGGATATGACGCATATGGCTAAGAGGATATCTCCTTGGAGTGACCTATTTCCTCAGATGACAAGCCAGGTTTTAGGGCTGAATACATTATTTAAAGGTATCGAGTGGTACTGGTCTATAGAACAGCCGTGTCGAGAGGATTTTCTAAGTTTCTGGAAAGCCGTCTTTCCTACTATGCTAGACTCTTGTGGGATTTGAAAAACAAATTTTCCAACACAAAGAAAAGTTCTCAGCATACTTGGTAATAAGTACAAATCTGAAATGTTTGAAATTCGACATTGGAGTTATTTGCATTTTATTTTAATTTTCGGCCATAAGAAGATTTGGAAGTAATACGTTCGTTATTAAACTTAAATAAAAAAAAATCGGTATTGTACATAATTGATATATCTATGATTCTTATAAAACTTGAAATAGCCATTGTGCAATTTATCTTTTGACTTGCATTTATCTGCTTTATCATTATTTTTGACTTACAGGCATTATGGTACTTTCTTACTGATATTTCAACACGGTACAGTCACAATGTACAATTTTCATTTCTTTAAAAAAAAAAAAAGAACAGCGTATAGAATAAGGAATTATAAAAGAAATAGCCAATATCAATAGCAAGAAGCAATCAGAGATTAGAGCTTTACTCGGATCTTATATTCCTCATACAGTAGCCAATGACGTGCATTTCTAGATATTTCTTTCATAAGATATAGTTCATTCAGAATCCTTTGAAAGAATATCTATTTCCGCAATATTTTTCATTCCTCGTGTATAACCATAAGAATTTTCACATAAAGATTATATTTTGTGTATTTTTATATACCATTTACCGAAAGTCAATTACGAATATGAAGAATATCCAAGTGCACAAGTCATTCGTCTCATTTACGAGATCCTATTCATCCCTGACTAAGAATTTTTCAAAGAGGGATGCTATCTAGACCAGAAGTACCAGGTTGAACTTTAAAAGATCTAATTATACTCCTGGCAGCTATCTCTTTTCTACTTCCAGTAATGTAAATGGAAGTCCTTTAGGGTAGTGTTCCCGGTAAAGTGTCCTATACAGCACTTCAATCCAGTTCTGATCCTTCGAGTCTCCCTTTACACAGGACTTCAGCTCACGCTCAGGCAGATCCTCACAGAGCCGAATCTTCCTAATCTAGAGAGTCGAACTTGCCGAGTTTGTCGCATGGAAAATTCCAGTAGGTCGTTTCTATGCATGGACGACCAATTTGCATTGAACGAGAAGGAAGATTGATCAACGTTGCCTTCTAGTACAAATGGAATATTGACTTAAAACGTGAAAGATTAAGGCACCTTTATTTCATCTAAAGTAACGTAATGAGAAATCCCGGAGACGCGAGATATCGAAACCCAGAAAAAGTTATCGAAATAAGTGAAATACTTTCCGGATGAGCCCATTTTTCAAATATCGTTCGCACGAATGCTTTGCCATTGATATTTTTTATCCTTTCTTTATATTTTATTCGTTTCAACAACTTTACCAAACAGTTTCCTATCTCCAGGCCTCGATTTCCGGTACAGTAAACTGCTTACACTTCCCTCCTGTATAACCTTCAGCTATTTCTTTGAGTGATATGAAATTTTTCATAGGAAACAAGCAGGGATGAGGTACGTCATTTTTCAAATAAAAGAAGATGTTATGAAAAAAAAAAAAAAAAATTCCAAAAACGTATAGAATGGAAATACACGTAATAACTCAAAGAATTGAAAACATGATAAAAAAAGTTATCGATCAATCAAACCTTGAAAAAGACAGCGAAAGCAAAATCAGTAAAGGAAAAAAGATCGCACATACGTTGCGCAATGACGAAATAAATTTTTAGCATGACTTTAAAATCTTATACAGCATCCACTGTCATCGTATATACATGTACAGTCGCCGTAACATTCCGGGATAAATGAACCAATTAGCGAGAGCCATTAATCAAGCTCTGATCGAGGCATTTGTCCGGCCGTAAGCTCTCCGACGGCGCGCAAGCTCCCTGGCTCGAAAGCTGACCGTTCCCGAAAAGCCAACACGCACGGAGCTCCTGATCCGGTGATAAATTTCGGAAGCTGAAAGCTGAACCCTCCGCCCTAACGATATTAATGGTCCTTGTTTCTGTTTCTCAATTGGTAAACAGGCCGTCGTATCCATTGATCATTCCTGAAGGGTTCGAACCTCTCAAAACTCAAACTTACACTTGCCCCTAAAAATATGCTTTTGGTATTTCAGTCCTATGCTTACTCATTCATTCATCCCTATCTATCAACCCCTCCAACCCTCTCATCGCAAAACTTTCTCCTTCCTCTTCATTCAGTTCCCTAGCGCCCTAATCATTCAGTTTCCCTGAACAGGCTTCCCACAATGAAGCAGGATCTGGAATGCGTGGGTACTCGGCGTCCTTTGATAACTAAGTATCGCTTGACCTTAGTGACCTTTTCAGGTATTTCAAAAATCCGTAAACCCCTATCGAAAACTATGAAATAACAATGATTCTACGATCTCCCGAATACGATGTACGGCATTATTATTCAAAAGAATTCTAAACCCAAGGTTCTTCCCTGGAAAGCGAGGTTCGGATAGACTACTGTATTCTAGGATGATGCTGCTATTCTGTAAAAGCTATCCTGTGAAAATAATAGCCAGGCAACCGAGTGTCAAGTTCAACTCTATACGGAATTGCTTGCCAGAGCGGTCAGCCAAGTTGTAAAAATTGGCTCATTTGCTGACCTTAACCTTCGACCGTGACCTTCTTACTCTCGTATAACCAGTATTGTCATATCCTACATATTTGCACAATTACCAGCCTGAATGTTGATGCATCGAAACTTATTGTTATTACTTTGAGACTCTATGAGATTAGCTGCTAGATACGATCCAATTACCAACTAGGCATAAATAAATTCTCTGGAAACTTTTTAATCGGTTTTCAAATAACGATTCCGCCAATCGATCTCCGGAATACCCTGTGGTAGGTCTAGTTTTACATTTTTTTTTTCAAAAATAAAATTCTGGTATCAATATACCCTGCAAGTATTGTGTTACTAGACGGAAATAGGGGTTGTTACCTTATCTCCATGTAAACAGTTTACGGGTAGTGCTCAAGATATCTGATGTATAAAGTAACGAACGAAGAAGAGCAAAATGTCCTCTTTACGATACAGTATCTAAAACTAAAATGGCTGCCTGTGAAAAGCAAGAGATTCCAGCTGCTCGTTTACAATAAATCAGGCCTGTAAGTAATATAGAGGGCGCGTGCTTTATACTGTATCTAAGAGGCGAAGAGAAACAACCTACT
The DNA here is from genome assembly GCA_031762395.1 of Calameuta pygmaea. Lineage (NCBI taxonomy): Eukaryota > Metazoa > Arthropoda > Insecta > Hymenoptera > Cephidae > Calameuta > Calameuta pygmaea. Next base: position 1,299,975 of record JASANN010000252.1, read on the forward strand.
AGGAATCTTCGTCTAACAGAGATGAAGAGTCTAGCAGACAAGGGTGTGTCTACTATCTTTACGAATTTTCTCATTTCCTATCTGATTATAGTAAAATTTAAAGGATTCAGCACTTTGACGTATTCACCCCTATTTTCAAAGTGGCTAAAATCTTTCTGTAGTACGCTAAAAAAAACATGAATATCACTTTGTATTTCCTACTGCTTATCAGTGCAATAACTCTTTGTAGGGATTTAGCGACAATTTCTCTGTAGCGAGATACCCAGCATCCTCGATAGCTTGTGAATCATCTTCGTTACGGATTCAACTAGGAAAACGTCACAACCCTTCTGTGCGTTGTTCCTGTCCATTATTCATTCCATATCGGACTTCCATTTCTGTACTCTAGTATCATCCCCGTAACCCTATATCTATATGGTACATATTGCGTCTAGTCGAAAATGTAACATCCCATATGCGTATAACAGCTTGTACATGATTTAATATCGTGGGAATATTCCGGGTCGTATCTCACCGTAGATACTGATGAACCTCGCAGACTCCGTGGACCATGGACCACTTTTCGTTATTGGATGCACTTATCTCGAGGTACTTGAACGATATTGGAATATTCACGTAATGGCTTACTGGTATGGATTATCGGCTAAGATTTAAAGACGTACAAGGGATGCTGGGATGATGCATTTAAATGTTAACGTAAGTTGCTTAATTTTTCATGTAAACCAATGGGGACGAATATATATGGAAATAAATTGTGTTGGATCGTTCGTTACGTCGACAAGACTCGGGGAGGCTGTTGTTCAATTATTAAATAAAAATTCTAGTAATTTATTTCTCACCAATTTTCTCAAGTGAACTTCTTCTATAGTCCTCCCCCGGTAATGGCCGAAAATAACTTCTCGCAAGTAATTACAAACAACGCTGTTTATTTGTACGCGAAACTCGGTGGAAAATTAGACTTCGCTAGACGGCCTGAGAATTTTGGCAAGCGACGCCATTTCGTATTAATATACCATGCTCATCGTTATAAGTGTTATAGCACTTGACCCAGAATCCCTTTACGGATTTTCCTTAGATGTGCATATCGGCTTTCCACGTTTTAAACAAAATAATCATTATAATCCCGTTTATCAATGCTTCTACACAGTGACAACAGACTGTAGATAAATTTTAACTTTTCCAAACCCCCAACACCAAAACTTAAGAGTTACATCCGTCAGAGTGAAATCGGATTGCGGGTGTCCTAAGGGCAGATTCTTCTTCGTCTTACGAGAATCTATTTTCCTTAAAAGGCCTCGACGCCAGTCTAAAGAGTTCAAGGACATTGATTCCCTTTTTTTTACCCTTTTCAAGGTAAATCCTCCACTTTACTTTCTCTCGTGCAAGGTCTTTAAGTCTCCGACGCCGCGTCTTGCTCATGAAAATTTCGGTCGCAGCCGGATTAATAATTAAAAAGAAAATTGAAGTTGTCTCACGAGTCGAATCCTGAGAAACCTGACCCAACAAACCTTTGTGCTTGTTCGAGCGATGGGACGAGATGTCAGAAAAGCTCGCCGAGCTTTTAAAGATATTCAAGTAAAAACTGACCTTCAATTTAAGCATACACTCTGCCTTATCCTTTTATTTCATTGATAATAAAAAGCGTCTACACACTCGAGTGAAATTATAATGAAGTGCCTTACGTATCTCATACACGCAGCAGTTTCAGGACTTATTATGCCTGATTAAAGTATCAGACTGACTTGAGCAGAGTAGACCAATTTCAAGGGGCCGTCGCGCTAATGAAATATTAATGAAAAACTGTCTGCCTCGCGGGAATAACAATTTACCATGGCCGCAGGAAAGCGACTCGCTCATCCATTCCAGCCTGTGCAATTTACCGTTTATAGTAAGGGGGTGAAACAGAATGGCCTCTTGAACGAGGACGTTTGCTCGTGAAAACGGTGCTCCATTATGCGTCATATTTTTCTCGTGATCTATTCCCGGGAACGTCCTGGAAAATTTTTTACCTGGTTACCCATTGCCGACGTATAAACAGCTGCTTGATATTTTACAGCGAATAATACACCTATATACACACACGACGGAGCTTTTTCTTTTTCTTACTCTTAGTTTGGAGTCTCTTTTTCATTTTTTATCTCTACTATTCTCAATCTTGCTATTCATATTCTCACCAGGGATTACTTTTCCCGTCAACGCCTAGAGACGCATTACTAAAAGGCTCCACGGCTGAAACAAGTTTCCTGCTGGGGTGTCGTGACGAGACACCATCTACAGTGCGAAGGACTGGAAGCTAAGAAGGGAACAGCGTCGTCCTTTTATTTATGATTTTTTTTTTTAATAAAGAGGAAACGCATATATTCGTTGATCGAAGTATCGGTAGACTTGTCCTAAATGATCTTTTTACGTCCATTTATGTTCATTTTATGGACTTTGCAAAAAATTTCTTTGAGAATTTTTTCAGAGAGCTTTTCGATTGTATGCAAATAATAATTGAAATATCATAATCTTACCGTGAAATTAAATATAGAGCTCGAGTTATGCTCGTTATTTTCTTTCGCTTTACAGGACGGAGTGAAACTTTTTGTTGGATTCTAAATACTTCCATAATACAGAATACGTGTACAGCCAAGCATAAAATTTGTTTCTTATGGGTATATGTGTCTCTACAGGGTATTTATTATTTTTCGATCAGTCTGCATGATATGGGTTATTTATATGTAAAGGAAATCGTATCATGTGTTACGATACAATATTATATATGGACTGTTAAGGAAGTTTTTATGAACGGACGAATATTTATAGAAAAGGTTGAACACTTTTAATTCGTATTTCATAGAGTTTCATTTATTAAAGTGACGTTTGACTTGGTTCGTGTTATTGTCATGTGGTTATAGTAGCGTAAATGGCGATGAAGAAATACAAAGAAGTCGCGTTAGCCTCTGTTTCTATGTATCTATGCCAAGGGCCGTTAAACAAGTCGATATTTATTGTTGGAATGATAATGACGACAGCAGCGCCATCAACGAACGGCAAAAAGTGTTACTAGTAATAACGAAGTCTGTGTTTCGTTCGATATTGAGAAAGGAGCGCCGAAAGTAGGTAAAAATAAAAGTTAATAGTCGTGAGCTAATGTCACCCGTTGAAGTTGCCAAGTGGTGTCGCTCCTGTGCGATACGGCCGTAAAAATCTCAGGTCTACACAGCACGACACGTGAAGAAGATTCGTCGCTTGAACTTTCTGGATTATAAAACTAAGTCGAGAAAACTGGGTTAAGTCCTTTAAGCTACCCTTCCTCGAATTTTACTCCTTCCCTCCCTCGCGCTCATTTTCCTCCCCCCTATTCTCTACAGAGTGAGGAAGTTACCGACGAAGCACCCCCAAGGACAAAGTAAAACGGGATAATTGATGAAGGGGGTGAGGTATCGAGCACCGCAAGTCTCTCGTCAAAAACAACATTGAAAACTCCGGGACGCTCAAACAATCTCAAGGTTCGAACCACCCCTAAGATAAGGTTGACGGGGCACACGAGGGTGGGCCTACCACTTCCGGCATTATGAATAAATCAGCCTGTCGCGGAGCTTGCTACTTAATCGGTACTGACAAAATAAAATAGACTGACCAATTCTTCGTGATTGAGGATTGAATAGAACGGGCGTAGAAATTAGGGGTTGTTCGTGTAATATCCTCGCGCGAAATAAAACGCGATAAAAATATCTTCGGTTAGACTTTTTTTTATAGTGTTACTTTTTTCGCAACCCTGTACACGTGCTACTTCATCCCTCGAAGGGGAGGTTATCAATTTCTTCCTCGTGTCTTATCTAGCCTCACACTGACTTAGGGGTTGCCACTGTGAAATATTATCGTAGAATTAATTGACCTTGTGACTTGCATCCCCAACTGTTTCTTTTAGGCATCACCAGACCCGCCTAGGCTTCTCCATAGTAGAACAACTTTCTATGATAATTAAAAGATCGCCTCTAGAGCCTGGTTCGCGTTCGCACCCTGGTTCCTCTTTTCTACGGAACAATGTAGAAGAGACCTGTCTTCTAGGGGTGGATGGATGACCGCACCCTCGTCAACTGTAATTCTCTTGAGATCTCGCGAAATTCTGTCCAAAGTTAACATTTCATTTATTTAATTGCCCGTGTCTCGCTGCTCCTACCCTCCCATCCTCATACATATAACTGTTTCAGCTTTCGCATAAACAACCCCTATTAATAGGAGCATAACATTCTCCAAAGTATCGACTATGTGCTTAACCATATAAGGAAGCCGTTCCCAAAGTACAGCGTGTATCGTATGCGGTAAGTTTCTCCTTGGAATATTTCATAGCACACCTGCTCACAGTAAATTCTGTATGGATATTCCACCCCCTAATATCCCGCCCTAGACATACTCCTCGCAATCCGTAAATCTGTCCACCTACCCTGGTTCTTAGGGCGCTTTCCCAAAGTCTGAAACAATATCCCAAGCAATTTCGTATATTGACTACCCCGGTGACTATGTATATTTACACAACATATTTTTAAATCCTTATCGGCAAGCTCTAGCAACGGTTAAAGTCGGCATTCCAGCAAATGATAATACTGATAACTCACTGTAATATCAGTGATAGTTATAATGACGCGATACGATATCAATCATGAATTTACTTATATCCGATATCTAAGTATAATTCATGAGATAATAATAAAGGGTTGGTTTGTACACTTTTCGAAGACCGTCCTACTGACATCAATGGACACAAAGGACTCTATGGCTCGTGAGCTGAAATCTATCGATATCAGAATGATATCAGATATATAGAGCAGTAGGGGATCGTACTCTGGAGAATAGTAAGATCTAAACAAGTCGGCTGTGACGAGGGTGTAAAATCAACGTTTTTGCGGACGTAATATTGCGGATATGACGAGAAGCTCTCCTAGTACAATAGACACAAAAGCCCAAAGCTCTGGGGCACGTAGATATCGGGCTGTCTTGCACAATGTATTAGAGGGACGCGCGTCATAAGGATTTCACGGGGTACAATAAGAACCTTCCACCCTTAACAGCCTGACGAGCGTCGGGTGCCGTAATCCCGTCATACTGACGTCTATGAGAAACATAGTATAAACGACGACGTTGACGATTCTCCGTACGAACACATAACATATTAATATTATGATTATTATAAAAGAAAAGAAAAGCTTGGATATATCCAATAAGAAAATTGGACAATCAACCCTCTTCATAAAAATACCATCGTACTTGATATCGATATAGTTGATCCTTTAAGATCATTTACTCAAATAAATATTTCATCTTTCACATGGTTAATTTTTCCTTGGGGATGATTTTACCGATGAATTATTAAGTGCGCGGTGCTCGACTGACCGAAATAAAATCGATATATCGGCTTTAAAAATTTCATCGAAAATTTACGTAATTGGATAACAGCTATGGGGGATGATAATGGCGGGAAGTTTAAACTGCCTATTGAAACGATCTTATTGTACGCTGATTCGCGAGGACCCAAGGAAATCGCTGTTGTTCAGCCAAGGCGAAAATTCTTCTGACAGCTTACAGTGGCAAATACAACATTGTGTTTCTAGTCCCAAGAGCGAAGCGAATTTTCTTGCACTCTGCTAGTACCTCATCCATCTAAAAATTACGAAGAGATCTCTTCAAGAGCGTTTTGTTGCACGGTTGACTTTTCTATCACTTGTTTTAAGCATATTCAAAATTACGAAAAAGCTCATGACTGCCAAAACAATAACGACGTCCGACAGTCTGACGAATGACATTATTCATATATTAATCTTATATAGATGTAATTGTGAATTTAAGTACCGTGATAAACGAAACGAATATACATATATGTCGTATAAATATATAACAGCAATACACAGTTATAAGATCCCTAATAATATTTTATAGATTGAAAATGATTCACCATCTTCTGGAATTGCACGAGAGACCGAACAAGCCAGGAATCATATCGTGGAAAAGGATCTTCTTTGAAAGGTCGCGCTGGTTTGTTTTCCTTGTTACAATGCGAGGTCATTACGGAACGACGGCGACAAAGGACACGAGCACATTCAATATGCACTGAATGTCTGTAGAGTCGTGGTAAAATTGCAGGTTGGTGCCATATTCACTTTAGTAAGGTTAGCTTTAAGCGAACGTCTCATTTAGTGAACTCCAAGGGGACGATGGTGAATCAACCAGGGAATGAATCGCGTGGCTTTAGAATCTTTCAATAAAAATATAGACCGTTACGGAGCGCATGTAACAAATATTATATAAATATGGATATATCTGTGAAAATATAGCTACTGGGTGAAAAGAAAGTTCTTGAGTAAGACCAAATACATTGATCCGTAGTATATAGTATATACTACACCGTGCATCATATATGTGTTCGAACACCTTGAGATAGTGTGAAATAAGTTATACAAAAATTACAATTGCAGATGCGCAAGTGCAATTTGCTAGAGTGCTCCTATTACTGTGGGTCCATTTCATTGGAATTCTGCCTCTTTTTTTTTTATTATTCTAGATTGTACACCGTACATCACGCGTGAAACCGTACGAGAAAGAAAGTTCAGTATCCTCCGTTATAAGGGAAGCCTTCGTTTTTTAATGGTCACACTACTATTTCCGGCTGGGGTCAATATTAATCTTTTTGTATAAGTTCTTAGACCTCGGTCCAAACGTTCGTTTGATAAGAAAAAAAAAAAGTAATGTTTCTCAGGGTGCGACTTGACTCACACAATATTCCGTTCGATACTGTGGGATAAAATGAGATGGGATACAGTAAGGATAACCTGTTAAAATTCCGAAAACGTATTCTATTCGGATGCCTGAGGAATCGATACTGAAAGTAACAAAGGGCAAATCACTTTAATCCAGCAGTCTTTGTTCAGGATTATTTACGAGTTTCTAGACCCTGCAGAACTTGATAAATTCGCGGTTGCGTAAAGTTTTACTGAACGAGGAGAAAATCAATGCAAAATCTTTATGGAAGCCAGAGCCGTGATATACGTTGTATGATATATCATATGATTATATGTAAAACATGGATTTGAAGTTTGCGCCGTTGGGGTTATCGATTTTTCGATTTGAGCTTCTACCGATTCCTAAGATCTTTTCAACGAGTGAAATCAGTCTGCATTCGTGTCGGCAATTTCGTTTCACATGAAATAAAATTCTTTTCTGCTACTTTCTCGCGAGTATTTCATAACTATAGATATATCAAGTTATATGCACACCAGACAGGTATATGCACACTGATACCAAGACATTCTTAAGATAGAGTACCCTTGCCGTGTTCGAATTTCGATTTTATTCGTAACTTTTCTAAAAATTTGCAACCAGTGCAAAGTCCGTAAATTGGCAACGCCCAAGAGAGCGAGGGAGAAAGAGATTAGAATTCGTAGCGCGAAGAGTTTGCGCTTCGAGACTATCTCAAAAGAGTTCGCCTTATTTCACTTTCTTTAAAGTTTTCTTTTCTTCCCGTAATCTTTCGCTTATATATATCAGACATATATATATATATTTTTTGCATCACTCTCACGAAGTCAGGATAAAAAGTTATCGGCTCAGATCAAGTTGGCCAACATGGAAGGGCTCTGGATTGGTATGTATGCCAATCCAATGATATACCACTTGAATAGGAAATCAAATAAGCATCGCTAAAGGAATATTATTCAAAGGCGAGTTCACACTGCCAGTCAATTCTGGGCAAAGACATTCTCGCCTTTAGTGCCAGTCTCGATACAGGCTCTGAAAATTTGGAAGCGATTCAGAAGAAAGAAAATTGATTTTCAAGATCAAAAGAATCGCTCGAGCCTCGAGCTTTCAATCCAAGTATACCTCGGGTCTTTAACATCATAAAAGTGCTTGGGATGTCGTACATTCCGATGAAATATAATATTTAAACAAGTTTAAGTACTGTATCGCGCGATATAATTAAAATAAAAATAAAATTGCACGATCAAATGTAATTTTCTAATTGGCATAACACCTAACCTTACCCCATATATTATTATTATTTCTCATATAAATCGTATAGAATGAATTCCATGAATCCTGATAATACACTGATACGGTTATAAAATCATGAAATAATAATTATCAAAATTATCTCTCGCATTCTTCTCAATTAACACAATCATCGTTCAATCAGATTAGCATCCTCCGAGGAATTCCAAACGTTACGTGTCTCTTGGAATTCGCAAAGACACTATATCGACTGACGTAGACGTTGGAAAAGCATTAGAGAAGATTGTCCAAGACATTATGTACACCGTGTATGCATTTTTCAAGGATAATGCTTTTAGCGAATTACGTAAAGTTATAACGTAATACATAAGTGACACAGTAAGAAATATCATGAGATCCCATATGAGGCGTTTACACGCCTCTGTCCGTATTGGTGGATAATATTTAAATCATATGAATCCTCGAGGTCGCATCGCTATACATATAAATAAAGCACGGATCGAAGCTGCACTTGCAATACGAGCTTAAGGGTGCTCGTGCGCCGTTGCATGCTTGTAAAAATGGTTATTAAGATAAAATCTTGAAGGCAGCAAAGTAGTGGCAAGGTCCCCTGTAATATGCGAACCACCTACGGGACGACCGAGACCTCGTCCTATCGGCCATTCCTGATCTTGGCTTGCGGCGTTAAGCTCTGCCAACTTTATCACATTCTATGCAATTGTCTTACAGAGCTTTTATACGTATATGTATTGTTGTGCATGATTGTGAGGCTAATCACGATTAAGAATACGGCGTTACAAACTAAGAATACGGCGTCGTCTTAACTTTCGAACGAATGTTAACTGTTGTTTTGGCATGCTCAGAATTTCGCTTATCTCATGGGAAGAGCTTCTGTCAGAGACACCCGTGAGTAGTTTCGCAATACAAGGAACTTGGGATAAGCTTTGGTGTAATTTGCATATATCGATTTCAAAGTTTTTGTTGCAGGATCGAATTTTTATTTTACGAGAGATTCGAACTTTGTTAACATTAATTGCGATTTTTTTTGACAGCTGTGTTGGTACTTTTGTCACGTTTTATAATGATTTTATTATTTTTTTTTGGTTTATTAGTTTTAGTAATTTTTACCATTTTTTTTACCGCTTTACATTGGCTTACTTGTATAGGGGTTGTATGCATTTGGTTAATTGATGAGGACTTTTTTCTACAGACTGTTGTCCCACCCTTGCAATGGTTTTGCGTTTGGGCTTTTTTTCGTTGGCAAAAAGCTCAGTTATTTTCACCGAGAGAACTTTCGGAAAAAACGACAGCACTCGCAGCTATTTGACACGCGGCACGTATCGTCTAACTCGTAGTTTTTCTCGTTTGCGCTTACGTACGATTGTGCTTGCTGTTTTTCTTCTGTTTACGTTTTCACTCTTTTTTTTTAACGAGGTCCACTCGGTTTTCACGAAACCGACGTGCTGCCTTCATTTACAAATAGTTGTAACGCACAAATCATAAAAACCGTATACGAGCTTGAGAAATATTTCCAGTGAGGAAAGCGTCTAGTATCTTTACCCTAAAATAAAAACTGTATTAATATTGTAAAGTTGTAATTTAGCTTTGGACTAATCGATGATATAAGAATGAAAGAAATGCCGTAAAAAATCAACAGAAGAATGAATGCATCTATGTACAAATTTATCCGCTTGAGAAACACTAAAAAAATTTCATTAATAAAAAAAAAGGTGCACCATGTAAATTAAAAGTCGTATTAATCATATCGACGATGAAATTCGGATTGCGGATATTTTACAAAAAAAAATAATAACACTGATGATGATTGGCAAACCTAATTTATCAAAAGTCAGACTAAACATAATAACTCAAAGAACTTCTGACTGTACATTTTCTTTTGTCAACGACTTAACGTTTTGGCACAATCAGTCGTAAATTTTCGGCAATCATCGCTGCGACGCTTTGCCACCGTTGTTGCTCTGGGCGTCCCCCAGAGAAAGGACTTTCTCCATAAATCAAGGGCCACGACGTCAAATAACGCGCGAACGACACAAAAAATCAAAAATCCTTCTGTCAGAAGCAACAATCGATCGTCCCGGTTGTTAATGCGAGTATAAATGTGACACTATTTGATAAGAGTAAACAGGCATATCGGCTTGCGTCCGGTGGTATTCAGTAAATTTACATAGAGAGCATCGAGGTAAACACATCGCATAGATATGGGTGATGCTCCTTGGGTAAAACAGTTTGCGATTGGCAAATCTATGATTTTTTTTATCTCTTCTTGATATTCCCATTAAACATAGAAAAGTAGAGCGACGATGATTGGTTCCGGGAAGCATATAAAGATAGCCAAGAGCTAGATGGAATAAAAAAAAAAGTAAATTATTTCTCGTTTTCTTTCTCATTATTTTGCTTTAGTCTTATTCATCTATTTGATTTAAAATATTTATATGTATATGATCGTCATGCTAAATTCTCTTATCAAACTTTGTGATTTTCTCATCATGACATTTTTAATAATTATCGGTACACGTATACAGTACTGTTGTAATATTATTATCACAATGCTATAGCTGTATACAGATTTTGGTTTTTTTAATATAATAAAAATAACAGAATTCACGAGCTCTTGGGTTCATTTTGACTCGCCAGGCTTCATTCTGTGAATTTGCTTTACAAGATAAATATATCTATCTCTTGGTCAAAGTACAACTTAATTCATTAATTCAATATCACTTCATGAAAGAGAATCTTAAAACTTTTTGAGGTAGTTCTTTTTCGAAATAATAAAAAATTATAAAATTATCATTATACTACATCTCTATCTGTGCTTTAGATAAACTTGGAATCCGTTAACTCTGAGAATAAGTCCAAAAGACCACCGAATACAGAGAGTTCATTTGTCTCGTTCCTTCTGTTAACGAACCAGTCATTTTTACGTACAATCGCCGTTCATTAAGGCCGCGTATATATCCGTGAATGGAGTAAAAGGACCAATTACTCTCGCTCAATTAGCTACAGTCGTCCAATCAAGGCGAATTATGCCAGTCAACGTGAATCTAGATCCACGATAAAATGATGCATAAAGTAAAAAGAAAAAAAAAACCAAAACCTTCGGCAACGTTAAAGGAAGTGAGAAAAATAGGAAAACCCAAGAGCAGAAGGAAGTAAGTTTATCGAAAGAAATTTATCGGAGCATAGTTATCCGTGAAATAGGAAATCAACTTCAGGCTTCAAATAGCGCTTGGACGCGTGTTCTGCTCGAGAGATGAACTACAGTTCAATCAATAAGGGAGCAACGAAGGCAGGTAATTTGTAGGGAAAATGTATGAATAATGTAACGTGCTGTTCCTTCGTTCTTGAGTTGTAAACAATAATTAGTCAGCGTCACCCTGGGAAATTCATTCGCTTGCGGTTCTGGAGTTAGACCAGTATTGCGCTTCTTGTTTGCCTACAGAAATTTTCTAATTAATCAAAACAAGACAATTCCTATGGTAACAATGCAATTTTCGTAGAAACAACGTCATTTCGAATCTCCCGGGCAATTTCTTAACGGTAGCTGAGCCAATGCAATGAGATACGTTCATCGTGTATGAAATCTAATTTGAATAATTGCATAGGCAGATATAAAATACTAAAGCCATACATAAAGTGACAGTCATACACAAAGCTTTGTGAAAGTTTCATGTAGAAATTTAATCATATTTGATTTTCTTTTGTTCCACAGCACAGACTACGTAATGTGTATTGTACTGACATTTTCTCTCTGCTTTCTCGTACATCCACTTGACATTATATGTATAACAGACTCGAGTACACCGAAGACGTACTTTTTTGTCGTGCACACAAGGGCCACGGTGTACCGTAGACTTCAACAGTGGGAAATACAATTGCGATAACGCGAATTGAAGTTATTGTTCTCGTAGTGCTGTCTGCGAATTGCAAATAGCACATTGCAAATGTTGTTTACCGAGCACAAAGTGGTTTTTAAAAAGGCTCGAAAATGTTGTTAAATCCCAAAAAAATATTGAATAGAAACATAATTGCAAGTCTATCGCGAAGCTTTTTTTTATTTACTTCGTTAAGCAGCATCTTGCCAAGGAGCTCTCACAACGCCTTGCGAATATTAAGCTCAAAGCTCCGTTTCGTTACGCTCGAAGAAAAATTCCCCGGTGCCTGAGCTTTCGTAGAATAGAAAGAATTTCAGTTACCTCGATTCGATCAACATTTCGAGTGTCTCTTATTATTCTGTATCTTTCATTTTCTTCGAATAAAGAACAATGTGCCACTTTAAGCTCTAAAAGTGCAGTAACAAGACCAATTTTGGCGAGTTCCTCTCGGCGAGTACTGAAACAAAGTTTTAATGGATAAAGCACAAAGCCCTGAGTTTCATGGTGTTTCAGTGCTTAAAAGGTGGTCAAGGAGCTCAGTTACAATTTTTTAGAAAAAACAAAAGGTAAGAGAATATATTGTGAATCGCTCAAGAATGAGTAGCAAGGAATTCAGTCGTGTTTTCTTCGTCAGTAGAATCCTCATCTGCGGGGAAAATATCAATAAGGGAGACCCCAGGAAGGGCAACGTTTTTTTAACAGTGGAAGATGCTGCTCGATGCCAGTCATTGTTGTTGGAAGATGTAAACCGATTAAAAATCCTCCGATACCACAAATCTACCTTTTATGACGTGTACCACACGTTACCTGATCTTTGGCAGGATTTTAGAACTACTCTCAGAGATAAATGTAAGTCATACCTATTTCCATACCTTTATGTGACATAGGTGATCAAGATTCTTTTTGAAGTTGTAACTCTATACGTCCAGCATTTTGAACGTGTGTGCAAAAGTTATTTCTTTCGTGTCTTATACCTGCACGCGTCAGGCCAAAAGTCCCCGTGGAAAGAAACATTGTTCTTTTGTAAATTCTTTATATACTCCAATAGAAAATATGACGACATGGAAAGCTTATGTATAAACAAGGGATGCTGTATCAAGCTTCCTTAAGACGGCGCTCCTCGCTCGAAAGTGGATCGTTTAATTAAAGATGACGTCACACGAGCGTCAAATTAACCTTGTGTAAAATTCGCGCCAATATTCTAATTTTCATACCCAGACATAAAGAGCTATCAAAATTGAACAACCATCTCAGTACAGCTATTATCGTGATTCTCTAAATATTTCACATCGTGAGCTTTTTACTCGATTATTCACATATCACAAGAGCTTTTGCCCATGTTTATTAATTTGTATCCACGTAGCAATCGACGTCGAACGTAGTCAAGTGGATTTTCAGATCCCCAGGGAAATATAAAAGCTGGGCGTTAATAAAAGCTTTCGATGAAACACCAGGTAGGAGTCACATGCAAATCGGTTGATTGTTCTACAGCCATTGTTCTCCAACCCAGCCCCGTGTCTCTATAGTCACCAACTGCGGCGGTGCAGCATCCTCTCTCGCTTGCGTCAGCGCAACGCAAGCTGCATTTTGCACGCAGTGCGTCCAATATTCGTCGTCGCTTTATAGAAACGTGAAAAAAATTACGAGCATGGCACTAGGACTCGACGTTACTTGTGTTCGAAATACGTTGATGGTATGGACAGACAATTTTCTAAATTTTCGTACCTACATTACACGAGTCCCTTTCTATACTCTTTTTCGCATTAGCATCGCTGCCACGAAAGCTCTTAGCCGATTGTACCCGTAGTGCGTGCGGGCTTTAGATATCGACAGTACAATAAGCTCCGGTCGATATAACGAGTGATATGTCTTCAAGAGAAACGACATAAGAGCTTTTCAAGTTACATGTTTATATATATATATATATATATATATATATATATATATATTTCAACGTATTTTTTAAGCTCGACACCGATAACGTGAAATCCGCTAGTTAATCTACGCCACCTTCCGCCGTCCACATTTCGTTCATGCATCCGCCTGCCAGGTGGGCGCCAGCCAATTCTTACTACACCGGAAATTGACGAGCTGGTATGACCTGGGAGGTGAGGTGGAACAGCCTCAACTACGGCAAAACGAGAGCTTTGACAGAACCTATCGGAACAGATGGTAGAATAACGGATCCTATCGATTTTTGGGGACGCGTAAAATCGAAAAACCCAACCGTAGGTGCTGATTCTTGGAGTTCCGTAAAATCAGTAAAGGCAACTGGATGTACGAACGGGAGCGGACAGTTAAGAAAATGCGCTATAGCTTAGGCTGCTAGGGTACGGAACCAAATCTCGAAATTATCAAATTGTCTTTTTTTTTAATTAATAAAAGAGAATATATATTTATCATAACATATAATGACATCTTCGATATTTTAATATTGTTGTATATACAGTGAAATAGCCTGTAAAGAAATATTGCTAAACATTCCGCTGAAAGTAAAAGAATAGAAATACAAAATATTGGTATTGAATTTTCAATGTTTTCTTGCGGTAATCAATTAAGACTATTTCTGATGCATTTTTTTTTTTGTAATTTTCATAGTACACGCATCATATCAAAATTTTGTTATCTGTATCACTCTGGGGTTTACTCGAAGAATCAAATGATATCGAGTCATAAGTCATAATCGCAGTATATCCAAAATGTATACAGAACGAAGGGGGAGGGGGGTTGGTAGAGGGCGAGAGAAAAGCATTAGCAAGAAAACGTATTGGTTGTAGATTGTACGAGATATCATACTTCATTCTGGTGAGAAACGACGCCAGGGGCAAGGTGGAGCGTCGGATTGCTTTAAAGGACGAATCCCGGAATAGCGCTTTCGTATAAACGGAGGGGACCATTTTGTTGTAAATCGAACCATCAGTCACTATTAATGGTATCGACTAGGAACACTGTGGAGCATCGAACGTTTCGAATCACCTACGTTTCACTGAGTCAGGTTGGCCAAGTTGGTTCCTGCTGGTTCGCAAAATGATCAATATATCAGAATTTCCGATGCTGCACGAAGAAGCGTGACCGCTTCTAATGAAAGCTATAGACTACGGCTGCGTTCACACTGAAAAATGTCAGCCCACCAATTTATGTATGAACGAAAGCTCACTTACCGTTGATGGCGTGAAGCTCGGTGGGTGCTTTAAATTGGGCTGTGTGCAGCGCAAGCTCGCCAGTGTCGGCTGCGGCTTGGAGTAACAGCTGCTGGTGATGATGGTGCCTCGTGGAAGATCTATGATGATGTACGCTATTTAGCACGATGTTGCTGGAGGTTCTGCTCAGAGCTTTTCTCTGACGTACAGCCTCCTTGTAGACCCTGCAGTACATGACGATCATCACTATGCCCGGGATCCAGAATGAGACGCAGGAGCTTATCACGGAGTAGGCACGATTCACTACGAAGCTGCAAAGCTGATGAAGAGATATAAATTTGGACCAGGTTATATTTATGAATTTAAAAAAATATAATCATCACTCTTCTTTCTAGTACTCACGTGAGGATTTTCCGCCATGGCATCCAGATGCTCCTGAGTAGTGTACCATCCCATGAAGATGGGAATGAAACTGATCAGTGCTGGAAGTAACCAGGCGCTACCCAGCATACAACCCACTGTACTTTGCTTCATGATTACCGAATATTCCAAGGGACTGACTATCGCGTAATAACGATCGACACTTATGCAACACAGATGAAGAATGGACGCAGTCGAGAAATACACGTCCAGAGAATTCCAGACGTCGCACATGAACCTGCCGAAGAGCCACCTTCCACCAGAGAGCTCGACCGAGGCGTTAAAAGTCATAGCGCACATCGCTACCAGAAGATCTGCCGCTGCCAGACTGACCACGTAACAATTCGTGACTACACGCAGTTTTCTGTGCCTCCGTACACTCGCTATCACCAGGGCGTTACCCAGGACTGCTGTAGTTATTATAGTTCCCATTATTATACCCTTGACCACTACAAAGAATTCATTCACGTTATCCGGTAGATTGCCCACTGTTGGATTTTCAGCTGGAGCTGAGGTCACGTTGGACGTCGAATTTTCTGATGTTGCTCCTGGATCCACTCTGCTCGGTAAGCTCGTGGTTACGGCTGCCATTACATTTAACATTATTTCAACACTTTTTTATCTCTTCTCATTGCCCCTCCGGAGAATTCACATGGACCAGGTCGCTTAAACACGTAGTGATTATATTATAGTTATCCTCTGAACCATCCATGGGTGAATTTACGTCATGATGTAATGGAAAATGATGTCAAGACACGAAACTTTAGACTTCTCGAGATCGATGATTTACTCTAGATTTTTTTTCTTCGAGCTTTCTCTTGCCAGTTAATTTTGCATCTTCTTACCGGATCGTATATTGGTTTTCATGTATTTCATAAAATCCGTCTTGGGAATCTGCTGGGGCATCTCGTAAATTCTGTTTACTTGTTTTTTTCGTTTTCTCGTCTTCTACTTTTCCTCGATTATTCTTGAATGCTACCCTTGGAGTCTTGGAGATCTTTACCCCACTTCAATCACCCTGATAGAAGCGTCCAGACGACTTTGTTAAATTTGCGTCCAGGGAACTGTTTCAGTGTCTTAACGAGTTTCACGATTTTACGTTCACTTTATTCACTTGGGGTATTTGCAGCTAGATTCAAAAAGGCAACTGCTCGTTTTAATTAATCAAAATTTTGTATAGGTATAAGCAAGGTACCTGCCAATTACTTTGACTTTATCACAATTTTACGAGACAAGTGCTTCATCGTGATTTCCATCATTGACCTTCGACCTTCTAATGAATTTGCTCAGCACGGAGACAATTGCAAGAAACAGGAACCCCCCAAGGAACAAAAATTCGAAGGAGTCAAATAAAAAAGTTTACCAACGAAATGAAAGCTAATGGTTCTTAATAGGATGCCGCTACGGCTATAGTGCTAATGATAACTACATATATATTTTAGAAAAAAAATTCAAAATTTACAATTCACCTTAATTAGCACTAGACAAATTAATTGCATCGGCCGATATAGTTTCAACAGCCTTAAAGAACAGTTTTGAATAAAACAAAAATTTTCCCGAATCTTAATTAACCGATTCACCATTTCCGGTTAATGCTCGTATAAGGACTGTATTAAAGAAAAAGGGGTTAACAACTTCTAGAACAGATATGAGAAAGTTGGAACGCGGTGCAATGAAGTCCCGTGGAAGCAGGAAGCTTTAACACGTACCCTCAGGAAATTCTTGGGCGGTGCTGCAAAATTATTATTCCCATCAAACTCCGTATCTTTATATATAAACTTGGCTACGATTAAAAAGTGGTTTAATTTAAGATGAATAATTAACGATAGTAACTCCTCGCAAAAGTTCATTTGAATATTGCCGCATTATATTTCATCTTAATAAATTAACTTTACATTCCCACTTAATTTAATCGTCGTTCTAGCATGTGTCATGTATTTATCATTGACCACTATAGCTATATCTTTAATTAAGAACAATTAACAAGCAGCGCGATTCAAACGATGGAATTATCTCGTAGCGCAGAAACTATAGATGAGCATATACTCTCGTTGAAGAGAGTACAAGAGAGAGGGAAATACATCATGTTACTCCCACTCGCACTTCAGCTACTATGGCCGATCTTAATTGCATTGCCATTATGCGGCTACACGTTATTACGTAAAATCGTTAGCACCACATCGGTTCTCCTGCATTATCTAACGGGTGGATTTTAGGTGCGAGTGCAGAACAAAAGACTGGGATATCGTATAATTTCGAAAATTCAAAAGCTTCGGAAAATTTAATTATCCATAATCATCGAAGCATAGCTGTATCAAGACTTTGATGATTTTACGAATTAATTCGATAAGTCTCTAAGAGTTGTGCTGATTTAATTTTTTTGATTTTCTTTTTTTATTTCTTAAAAAAATTTTTAATTAACTTTTTGTCACTGATGTAGGAAGCAATTAGTAGGGGAGTGACGGATGACTTATGGCCGTGGTAGGAATTATTGAATTTCTTTAAAGATTTCTTGACTTTCCAAAAACCAAAGGGGTGAAACAATTTTGCTTCTCACGGAATTTCCACTGAATCTCTCGTTTCCATGCGAGCAAAAAAAGAATGTAATGTCGTCAACTCTAACTCCTTTTTCATCTCGCTGCCAGATGCTGTTTGTCCCCGAAAAGAATATTGACGTGAGACTGGATCAATATTTTCCTCATTTCATGTGGATCTCGTAGTTAATGCGAATCGGTTTTTTTTACATTTTTTACTGCAAACACATGTAAGGGATGTCTGATTTGAATTTCTATGTAAATTATATAGTTTCACTTCGCAAATACCAGCACAATGTAAAAAAAAAAAATATGAAATTGAAAAAAAATCATCGTTTTCATATATCTTTTTTTTAATACAAAAAAAAAAAACAAAAGTTATTAAATTCAAAAATTGCATTAACACATAAATCGAATTTACTCGGTTCTCAATCCGTTCGACCAATTCTCGTATTGAAGTTGAATTCACTCCCGAACCCATTTCCGTGTCTGACGATGAGAATAATGTAACAAATAATGGGAGGGCTTGAATACGCAAGCAAAATTTTACTATGTAAATTCAAGAATACGAACGACCTTCTTTCCTTTCGAAAACTGTTATTTTTATACTTCATTATAATTTTTCAAATCATCCTCTCGTAGCATATTTGAAAAAAAATTATTAAATTTCATTCGATTCATAGCGGAAAATTTTGGTCTCAGGGAAATATTCAGTTTTTTAATTAGCGCATATTGCTGACTATATTCCCATTTCGCAAAGCTTAATTATCAAGCAATAACGTGATGTCGTTTAACTATTATAGATTGCTGCGCGATTGTTGGTCGAATGCATTGTTGCACTTATAAACGCGCAAGGATAAAATTCAGTAGAACAAAACAAAGTAGTGTCGGACAATATAATATCTTTTAAGGTTCCCGAATGACTCTTAGTAATAATTAGAAACGGAAATTGACTGCCAAAAAATCAAATTAAATAAATACGTTAAACAAAAGAGCCTGACCAAAGGTGGTGCTGGACATTCAGTTGTAAAAAAAAGACAAGGATAAGTAATGGAAATAAAACAAAAATTTATACCACTTTTAATTGGCCATTAGCATACGAAAGTCAGTATAGTAATTAAGTGTGAAATAGAAATGTTCAAAAATGAAATAAAATTTATTTTACTATTAAAAAATGAAATACATTTCAGGGTGCAACTACCTTTTTTTTCCAAGTCCATTTCAATGTAAACGCTTTACGAAATCGGACAGTGAATTTCCATGTGTCAGTTCCAATAAAGCTTATTTCGTGATATACTGTATTTCATTAAGAGCGCAGTGATTCATTAAACTCAACAAAACCGCACGGACCTTAATATCCTGAAAACGCGTGACATCCTCTTTAATCCTTACACGTTAAGCCGACAAGCATTATTAGCATCGTTATCCAATTTTCACGCGTCGTTAACTTCAGCATATCATATCTGCCTATTTTCATAAGAGATTCACCCCATGTAAAGATAAGAATCACATACCATGCAGACTTCACCGAAATGAAAAATATTACGAAACTCCGCATTAAATTGTATTGCCTCAAAAAATCCTGGAAGTATTATTAAACACGTAAAAAACGATATTTCAAAAAAATGGGGTCACTCGTGAGAAGAACGTTAAAAAAAATTTACTTCCTATAATTAATTTACTCGACAATTCCCACCATCAATAACCCAAATTGCACTTTATTAAATTGAAAAAGTCCTAATATAAATCAAAAATATTTTTGAAACCGCACCGTATCACATACCTTGAAAATAAGTATACGTACGTTATAGGGATTATAACGTGATTCGGACAAATGTCCAAAAACTCAAAATTCAGCCCATAACCCAAGGAGTCCCCACATCACAATCTAACGCGCGTACGTTCACCTTTTCATTCATCTTTCACAATAGTCACAATTCACGCTTCAGTGTTATCTCGTGGCTATTTTAACCAGTGCCGCGGATCAGGGCGCACTGCCCGCCTATCCGGGTGTAAGTTCTGACTGGATTCTGCTGGTGGCGCCACAGTCGGCAAAAACAACCCCCCAGACCGTAACAGCCTCTACAAGATGTGGGGGTAGGTCTTGTCGCATCAATGGGGTCGACCTCTCATTCTAAACCCTGTTCCAACCCCCAGGAAATCTTTTTTTATCAGCCAAACTTCGAGCTTTCTTCAATCGTTCGCTTTTTCATCAGCCATCAAAAACCACCCCTAAACCTCATAGTCGTTTTATTTACGTAATATCCTCTTCCGTTACATATAGGGATCTCTTATTTTCACGTGACTAGGATCGTTACATGCACCAGGTTATCTCTATTGTATCTGCACGTTTAACCATTATCATTAAAGCCTGAAGGTTTACAGATATCATGTATTCTAAGAAGACAAAAAAATTTTAATACCTACGGGTCAAGTACGAGAAATCAACTACAGGCCGTTTCAGTACTTCATTATTCGGGTGGAATAATTGATTATCTTTGAATAACAAGTTACGCAATAGATATTGTACTGCTATTTGATAGTTTAAGAAAAAAAAAATATGTCTGATTTTACTAAATATTTTTAAGCGTGACGCAATCCTACACAGGGCGATACTACGGACGTGCATAGAATACATGTTGACTGTCGAAAATGCGCCAATGCAGAAATCTCGTGCGACGTATTACCGACCGCACGTTTGAGCCACCCAGTATATTTTTAAATGAAGCTACTCTGCCGTAACCCATTTCTTCATACCCAACCAAATGTATAGCTCTCGATTAAAACGAGACCAGACGACAATAACACGATTTTACAGAACAAATGGCATTCGCGTGATCATTTGTTCTCGAGTCAGTACGATTTTGTACGTAAATTTCGCGAAAATCCATAGCGCCATTATTAACAGCGGCAGAACCATGAACTACGATGAAAATGCGCAGCGAACTAAAATTCACGGTTCGAAGTTCACATAGTCAAGAATTATATGAACGTTTAATCATTCTTTAAAGTTAATCCTTAGAGTCATTATTATTTTCATATTGATCAGAAGTTATCTAACTCCGAGGGGATGCACTTATATGAGGATTTTAATATTACTAGATTTATTGATGCGTCCGATTAATTTAATCTATTGGTCGGGTGAACAAGTACAACGGAATACGGGTCATACATAATCGATTCTACTACGACATGCTCTTGTAAATTGCTGACCTTGAACTTAAGTTGAAAAACGCGAACGGCACGAAAGCCACACTCACGTGGACCTCTACACGCGTGCTAATGTACCTTTGCTTACAGTACATGCATATACATCCTTCTGAAAACTCCTCAGGGTTGATGGCGAGTAGTTTCTTCGGTGCTGTTACATATGCGTCCGGCTTTTCAAGGAAACCGGATAACATTTGCGTCTTCCGCTTTTTGGCAAAGGTCTGCACGTGTTCACGTGATATTTTCTACTTTGATTCGCTAGTAATTTCTAGCGTTACGGTAAATCTCTTTTCGTAGGATTCACGTCTCGGGTGAATCGTTAGAGTTCGTCGGTAATTATATGTTTTAGATGTGATATGTAAAATTCAATTACCGATCTCATAGAAATTGAGTGATTTTAACCTATAAACTAATGATACTTTTTGTACAATGTAGTAATAATTTTAATATCTTTTTGACACATCTCACTAGCGCCATCTTCGAACCTAGAATGAAAATAGAGGCTTTGCAAGCTCTGCAGGTAAGTGGAATCTTCCTTATCGACAAGATAAATGAGGTTTCTATGAAGGAATGCATCGAACGCTAAACAACAGGCGGTAAGCGTTGAGATATTTTAAAAGTATGATTTTTAATGAAATTATAATTTCCCATTTCTAGAATAAAAATCCTAACTCATCATCAGAGACTGCTGAGCTAGCAGCATTCACAAAGCTTCTTCAAAGTATCTGAGCAGAACGCTGCAGAGATGAGTAGGGTGATGCACAACGCTACGATTTTAGGCGATTCCAAAATCATGGCGCTAAATCGTAGCGGCGAGTCTGGAAGTAGGATTTTGTGATCATCGCTTCCGTCGATAATGCAAATTCCGTCGTAGCCGAGCGAAACGTAAACACGAGCCTGCAGCTTGGTGGGCAGAGGTTCTCCGCTACTTCTCCGCTGGTTCCCAAAGCAACCCTTAGAACGAGACCAGGAACTACAGAACTTCTCTAGAACTATTGAAAAAGCCT
>JASANN010000252.1:1322264-1353221 GCA_031762395.1 Calameuta pygmaea
GGCTACGACGGAATTCGCATTGTCGACGGAGGCGATGATCACAAAATCCTACTTCCGGACTCGCCGCTACGATTTAGCGCCATGATTTTGGGATCGCCTAACACCGTAGCGTTGTGCATCTCCGTACTCATCTCTGAACGTTGTGGTTCGTTTCTATCCTCGGGCAGTGCTGCCATCTGTGAAGTTATTCAGTTCCTTCAAAAAGTAACGACAAAGGTCTCGTATTTTATTAAGACCATTGAACAGCTTTTTCGAAAAATTACTTCCAACCAAATATATACATAGAAGAAGTCATCATCCAAATGCTTCACAATCATTTACTCAGTTTCATCGAGTCAATACTGTTTCCTCCGACGTAACGATGACCGAGCACACAATTGTTCATAAAATCTATTATAATCCCGTTAAAAGTCCACAAGGACCTGACTTGCATTTTCACGGCGGGTGACAACTGCTCAAATAGTACCACATTCCCACGTTAAATTCTATACTTACAAGTTTGCAAAGTGTTTACCTACGTTATGCGGAATAAGTTTTCCGGCAGATCCTCTTAGCCGAAGTAAACTTACCCAGCTCATGCTGATGGAAAGCAATGTATTTAAATACATTATGTAAGATCCGGATAAAGAGAAAAAAATGGCGGTATCGATCTACGTAAGTTGTAAAATAAAGAATGAAAATTTAGAGCTCAAATTGCTATAAGCACCCTGTGTCAATTGTTCGCTTCTTTTTGGAAGTCCAGAGCAGGATTATTATTCGGTTGGTGAATGATCGGATGGTTTGATAAGGTAACGAAAGGTGGAACATTCTTGGATCTTACAAGCCTTCACGGCTGCCAATCTGGTAGAATGAAATGCTGCTTGATAATTAAGCACTTCCGAGCAGATGTGCCTTCCCCTTACAGACTCAGCCAGCGAACGATCCTTGTTCATTCTCTTCCTTTGTTATCCTCCTGGGATACTTTATTCTCTCATAATATTTTTATTTATGCGTTATTTTAAATGTTTTGCATAGATGTCCTGGTTACAGCTGCGGTTAGTATAGTCTTCGTTGAATGGTTTTTCCAGAAAAATATGGCTGTTTAAACAGCGAGGGAAAATTTTTTAAATTGTTCATAGACATTCAATGTAAATTAATGTGAGACTGAGTGAACGACATAGACGAGCGAAAAAGTTGGGTGAGAGAAAAAGGTTAGATTAAGTGGAAATCTTAGTATTTTTGAAAATCAGCGCTTGTGACGTCAGTGAGCGCTATATTCATTTCTCTGTTTAATTTTCACTGATGAACCAACGAATTTTAACTTCTTACTTGACTCACCCTCATGGTTAATTTAATCCTGACGAAGTATCTGTTTACGGTACTTAATAATAAAATTTACTCGAATTTGTCTTATGTTTCGCAATGGGTTTTTATTTGTCTATGAATTTATTAGTTTTTTTAGATACATTTCCGATATTTATGTGACTTCGTATTTTTACGACCACCAATTTTTTTACGATTTTTTTATCAGGATCCTAATACAATATTTTTTTAGTAGCTCTGTTTATCCTCTTTCATATGGACCATAATAGATAGATATACGATTGGTTTTCGAGAAAACTATGAAATTTTTAATTAAGAATGTACGACAGATGATACAAGTTACGAAGTCTAACAGGAAAAAAAAAGCTTGAGCTTTACGTGTGAATTTCATTAATTTTCTTAGAACATTCGTGAATTTAAAATTTTTCAAAATCTACTAACCCCTAAAGGGTTAAGACACGTTACCCTGTACCCTAACGTGTAGCCACTTCGATTTGCTGTCAAAAAATTCCTTAGTCTTAGAATCGTAATGAATGTCCCTGCAATAAGAGAAATGCGGTAAGGGGTGGAAAGAGTTAAAACGAAAAAAAAATAATCCCAAAAGCGATTGCGAGGGTGAAAAAGAGAGATATAAGAAATTCCATAGAAAGGGAAGGAGGGGGGAGAAGGGTCGGCCGGCAAAGCGATATCCGTTGAAATAGTACAGCAGCTGGATTCGTGGAATGAACGAGAGGAGGGTAGAAAAAAAGAGGCAAAAAAGGAGAAGTGTAAAAGAAGCAAAGGGTTGCAAGAAAGTAGTAAAGAAGAAGAAGAAGGTACAGAATCGGATATCTTAGGAAGGAAAGGCATTTCGGATAAGAATCTCTCGAAGCGGTTTCACCCTCGTAACGACCTACTACCCCTAGCCCACTGCTACCACTACCACCACTACCCCCCTTCTCTAAGAAGACTTAGTAGCTTCGAAACTCCAATGTAATTCAGTGGCTCCTTTCTAAAATCTAGCAACTCTCAAGAAACTACCCTTTTCGACTAGAGAGGGAGGATCGATCGCAGCAGCCTTTCAAGGATACCGGAAATCCTCTATAATCGCGGAAACTCGTTTACCCCACCGTCATCCAACCCCTCCAAGAAGACCAAGGATAACTCAAGATACGTTCATAAGGAAGGTCACCGATCGGCGACCTCTTCGACACGCGCCCACCGTCTATAAATACAAGAGACGCCACTATTTACCCTTGAGTATCGAAGACGGGGGGTGGCTTTACACCCTCCGACGCCCCTCGTCACCGTACAGCACACACGAACCGTTCCAAAGCATCCCCTATCATATTTGAGACCCAACAATATCGAGTAGAGCTTGCATGCGCTTAATCTGCACGATGAATCAGGCTTCATCCAGCCAAGGTCGCCATCCCCTAACCACAATCAAATGCACCCTGTGACGTAACACCAATTCTTATTCAGGCGCCACAACTTTCGAGGTCTGCCTATATATTGATTAACTTGTCAATAACCTTCCCGTGTACTTCTTATCAACCTACCCTATCATCGAGACAAGCTTGATTATCTGCAATTCTTTTGCTCGAGGTCACAATCTCAGAACCACCTCAGGCGATGATTTTACTGACAATGAACCACTTCGGTATTCATTATCAGTTATCAGACCAAGTGTCATATATTTTTTCTTTAATAAATCTTTATCACTTGGTTCGTTTCTAATCAATTGCTACCCTGTGAAATATAATTCCAGGCCTAACAACCGCTCACGTGTGCAGTTAAGGAGATGATCTTTGGCTGGTATGTCCAGCTCAGAATTGATGACCCTGTACACTGGTGTTTGTACGGGCGGCTGGGTAACCATGTAACGTGCTCGTGTCCGTAGAGTTTATATCGGCTGCTCCACTAGGTATATGCAGAATTTGCTGCTATGTGTAGGGGTTGCTGCAATGCGCAACGGCTACAGGCTAGGAGCATGCCAGTTTCTGTCCCTGTATTTAATGCTCCCGCTAAAGTTTCTCGAAAATAACGTAACACCCGTTAGATATATAAAACGTCATTCCAGTGCTATGATAAATAAGACGGGGTGGATGCTGAAGGGTGATTTCAAAAAGATAAAAATACTGTCCAAGGAGTGGCAAGGTATTCGGAAATTTTTCTGATTGATCCATCGCCTCGCACCCTTACAAAATACAGCCGGGACAGTGACGTTTGTAAACACGTTCAAAAAACAATCTTTATTTCGACCGATCTTCATTAAATAATTCATAACAAAAAGAAACCTGAACATTTAAAATACAATCGCATTTGGCTACTATCGTGATAACTATACAGTGATCTCTCTTGTTTTTTTTTTTTATACATTTACTATTTACAAGACATTCAGCATACTTCGATTAGATCCTTCTTACATGATGCGTATTATGCGTTTATTAATTAGATATACTGTTTGCGCCTTACAGAGAGGGAGGAGAGACGATGCCGACTTTAACGCATAAGGGTATATATGTACTATATGTATAATAATGCGTTGGTGCGTATGTATATATTATGTACGTATATACATATATACCTCTATATTATTTTTCACATAACACATGTACATTTTCGCGTCTTTATATGATAACACACTTGATTGTCTATATTGCCTGTGTGCAAATACTTTTGTTTTTGCTTTTATTTTCATTTTTGTTCTTTCTTCTTTTCTCGTATTTATTACATTTCACGCACGAGACGTACTTTGCGAATTTAACGCCATCTAGGATTTCCTTCGTGTTTCTCGTGGGGATTCGCATTATTTTCTTTTTTTTTTACTTCGTATTAATTTTCTCATACATACATACAGTGTGAGGCGTCATCGAGCGTGAAAAGATAAGCAATTAATGGATTCGCTGAGTACTGATGATCACTCGGCAATAGTATACAGCACTATGTAATATTTGTATACCGAGTTCCGTTCACACGAAGAATATTGATTGCGCCATAAAATGGTAGCTAATTAATTCACGTTAAGTGAAAAGCAAATGGGAATTTTCTCTTGGTAGCAGAAGAAGAAATTGATAAAAGGAAGAAAAAGAGAAAATAAAAGGCAATCCGAATACTCGAGACGAATAAGAGAAAAATGATTATTTTTGTAGAACAATAAATTAGAACAAAAAATATTATCGTTATCCGTGTTATCAATCAATTTCTCGGATCGTGCTTATCATTGAATGCTAAAGTAATTATCTGGTTTAACATTTTTTTCTCAAATTCAAGAAAATAATTTTCTAGCACATCGATACTTGTCTTGAGCCAGATAGTATCATTGGCTGATAAAGAATAAGATAATTCGATATTCTCTATCTCTCTCTCTCCATAAAAAAAAATTATACCAACGTCATTTACATTCAATCCCATTAAACGTACAGGATCACGTTAAATAAAAATTAAAAAAAAAAATTAAAAATATTTTTATAGACATTTTCAATTTGTACTACAATAATTTCTCATCATTCTCTCTAGCTCGTAGGTCACGTGGGGAGTATAAGGATGCACTTTGAGCATTAAAATTGCAAAGATAAAACGCATAATTTATATTTCACTAATAATTCACAAGTACGGCGCGCAAGTTGAGGCAATGATAAGACGAATGATTTTCATTCACCCGTGAAATTCATTGATAACTTAATATGGGTAATACGTGTACATTGATTGTACCGTATATCGTACAGACAAATGAAACACAGTAATGATCGCCGTACGAGTCTTTACATATTACAACGATCCAATTAATCGATCAATCAATCCGTTGCATCGGGAAGACTATGCGAGTGTTAGTAGTCATTTGAAAAATATCATTTAGGTATGCTGGTCATATGTATGTTACACGCGTGTTGTTTTTTTTTAATGACAGTGAGATTTCGATTTTATTTCTATATCCGGTCGACTTTGAATCGTGAATTATCAGTATTGGTCTCTTTTTAGAGAAATTGATAAAAAGTGCATACGCATTGCGCAATTAATTAGATCTTTAAAAAAATGCAAGAAAATATGCAATGCTTTTTGACAACACATATCTACCACCCTAATTAACACTCTTGTATTTTGATTTATGAATGTACAACCATGAACTTTGAACTTACCCCTATTTTTTTCAGAATCAAACGAATGGGGTGTAACGACCGCGTATAAATTACAGAGTGATCCACGCGAGGTTGATTACTTATGTAACGAACGATATACACGTGAAATATTTGTATATCTCTTCGGTACAAGGGCTAGTCAAAGGGAAACGAAGGCTGACTTTAATTAGGGTAATAGATAATTGATCTCTATCGATAAGAACCCTCGAGCTTAAGAATATACAATTTCGTGCAATTTTAAATGATATTCCAGAGTTTATTTTTACTCGCGACAGGTATCTGCGATCGACGCTCAGCGTCGGCACGTGCGTCGTCGTTGGCAAATACGTTGCACGCGTATCGCCGAATCATAATTCAATACGTATATTTGCCACAGTTAGGGTATGGTAATATTTTTTTACAACTATAAAGGGAAAATCGAGAAAAAATATCGATATATCATATATATGCGTTTAATATACCTTTGTGCGTATATCACTTTTTATCAATTATTCTACCCTTATATGTGCGTATATATTATCAGCAATATGTCACTTGTTATCCACTTATGCATTTTCCATTAAGTGAATATAACCGGGTAAGTATAGTCAATAGTATATTATTATCTGCAGACGATCACGCGTGCCTGCACTATGTTATATGTATGTATGTACATGTATATATGTATATATGGTCTGCGTAAAACTGTAGAGTTTTTAGAACGTCGTATGCGTGAGACACGTGAATTACGGCTTGGCTACTCGTTTTTTCTTCTCGATCTGTGATATTTTGATTATTCTGCCCGACAAACCCATAGCATGGTGCTGCTATATAAAATGATAAGATCGCCCACGACCAAGTCTCGCTGACAAATTAACGGTTATTAGAAATCACTAGCTACAATTATTATTATTTATGGTTTATGTACACTTGGTTATATTCTTGTCGCCATGGAATCTTACGACCAGGAGCTTTGCATTGTAATTTATCGAAGTCCCAGTATATATTCGTAACTGTTCTTAGCTGACGGAGATTTGAAAAGTGGCGGGAAATTCAAATATTATATTTTGACTAAATCTCTATATTCTCATTGGTTCGCGAGATTTGTTACTTCATAAATATTTTCACCAACTTCGTATCGTTGAAAAAAGTAACCCCTGCTTAGGGGATGGTAAAAAAGAAAACATTAAAAGTTTTCGAGAAACGGCCACAATTTTTCGATGTAATGATTAATCAGTAATAATTAACGATCCAGGCTCAAGTTTCGGCCCGGTAAAAAGATGAGGATATATTTGCAGCTAATTGGCGAAATATTTCGCATAATGGCGAACGATAACGCGCTATACGAAAATTGCGATAGGATCGCGCGTAACCTTTTTATAAACATTTATGAAAACGACTAATTTGCGTGCGCGAATAAAATTTTCTCGACACCTCACGAAACGATACTTTGTCGTACAAAGTGCTGATACTCGTGTATCCATATCTTGCAGTAGCACGCATACCAATCTACGACGAAATATTAAAAAAAAAAATAGGCATGTAAAATAATTAATTTTTTTTACAGTAATTAAAATAATACATATAACACTTACAAAAGCTAGTGCCGATAAGTCATGATAATAAAGCAAAAGATCACTTAACTTGATAATTAAGAGCCATTAAAATGATAATCAATCAAATAATACAGACGAGTCATGAGGTCATAAATATTCACCATATTCCATGCACTTAAACGTAAAAGGCCCATTACTGTCCCGTTAAAGGAAACGATACAGACGGGTACAAGCGTTCGCGTAATAACTTCCACATCGTAAAAAGCTCGTAAAGGCATTTTGCGAAAATGGCAAATAATCGAGACGTTAAGTATTTTAGCACAAATGAAAGAAAATACTCTAAGGGAATCGCAAAGATCCACATGTTTAAATCCGCATCTAAAAGCTCTTGATCGTAAGAATATTTTATTTCTTCAAATATCTTAATAACCCCCAGCTTCCGGTACGTCCGATGCATCGGATGACTCTTGAATCCTTAATTTGATTAATTTCCGAAATATTCTTTCTCTTGGTCGCGCGCAAGGCTCTTGAAATAGACGAATGGCCGAAGGATGAGGTATATTCGTTAATTAGAAAAAGAGTGAGGATCGACATAGGATGAACGCTCGTTGTGTCTAGATGTCACCTTTGGGACGCCATTGCGATATTACGATATTACAATCTGATGGATTTGTTACGTGTTGCTGACATGAGTATTCTCAATTGCATTGGTCGTATGACTAGAGAGACGTAGAAATCGATTTTCTGCTTGTTTAATTAGCACTTAAGTTATACGTTACGGTTATTCGTTTATCTTAGGTTCGAAGCATGCTTAGAATTTACTTATGTGGAGAATATATCATATGCACAAAACACGGTTAGATCAATGCTTATATATTATAGGCTCGCGTATGTACAGAGCGCGAAATACGATTTTCCTTTTTTTTTTCAAATTTCACTGCCCAATAACGACAACGACGTTTCCTACACTTCGCGTTCCTTATACGCGTGTGATACGATTGCAAGGTGTCATTTGCATAGGATCTATCTGAGTTTATTGAATTTCATGTAATTTTCAATAACCCGGTATATAATAGCTTGAAGTAGACTCTGATCAGAATTTCAAATTGCGTAAAACGACACGAGGAAGAACAAATAATAAAGATAAAATATTCCTAGGCTCGTACATTAATTAGAGCTTTTGACTTAAGGATGAAGAGGGTTCAGTATTTTTTATTTCCTTCGCATTTGTATCTATCTCATTTATCGCTATTTTTTATATTCTCTCTCCTGTGAAATAAATTAACCAAGACCTTGCACGGGCTCTTTAGTTTTCTTGAATTCAATGTACTGGTGCACCGAGGCAATTTCCTTTAGCGAAGCAATTAAACTGTTAGTCTTGCACAGTTCTCGTCGCAAACGCATTCATATGCACAATAAAGAAAGAAAAGTATTGCCGGTTTTACAGAAAACAGGAAACGTCGTTGTGGGGTGCGGCAAATTTACGACTTATTGTATTATTTTTTTTCCAATTTTCTTTTCTCTCTCTCTCTCATCATGTTTCTCTTCCTTTACCATTCATCACGTTCAACTAGCGCGTCTCCGTATACGCTCGCACCAGCCTATACCTAGTATTGCATTTGATTGTTGATACGCAAGTGCTAAAGAGAGGTTAGGAAAGTCGCTGAAGAAATCATAAGCAACGTTATTACTTGTCAATTTGACTTTTCTGTTAGATATTGCGAAAACTAGCAATTACTATGCTGTCCATGTCACTTTATGTATTTTCATACAAACAGATAATCTCTTATTTTCACTCTTGTATACGTTTCTCTCTCTCTCTTTCTCTCTAGCTCTCTCATTCTGTCTCCCTCTCTCCTTGCTTCTCTTTCACTCTCTCATTCTCTCTCTCTCTCTCTCTCTCTCTCTCTCTCTCTCTCTCTCTCTCTCTCTCTCTCTCTCTCTCTCTCTCTCTCTCTTTCTTGATTAGATTTATTTACATGATATTTACAAGAAATTCGCGACAAACTATCCTGACTCAGCCGAATCAAGGAATTTCACATTAACAAAATTTTGGTATAAATCAATCACTAAAAATGACGCAGTCATTTAAGAAAAGAGTCAGTTTTTTTTTTACTATAGTTATTATAATTATCATCCTAGGAAGTGCTACACGTATTCCATGATTACGACAGGACGAAGGAATCCATTGTCGCAATAAGAAATTTTTTTTTAACGAGAAGACATTATTGCATCGTTATTCAGTTCGTTCTCCGGCCAACCAAGGTCGTCTAATACAGTAATTACAGGACACGCTGTCGGCATCATTAGAGTAGAGTAGAATGTTCATCCGCTTAATGAAAACCGCCCCGCGCCAAATTAATACGCAAGTATTGCTAATTGCGAATCGTTCGAATACTACGATATATAATACATTTCAATCACTCTTGAGCATTTACTTCCCTGTGATAACGACGACTGGCGTTATCAGCTATTTTACAGTGCCATCAATGAATATCGGCTGACATAGAGATTACTCTGCGCATTGAAACTATAGTAGAGAACTACCTTGGGCTTTTCTCGTGGCATCTCTGTGTTCATTACGATCTGGACCAAAAGTGAAGAAGTTGGAAAAAAAATTGTAAAGATTAACAATGGAGGAACGAAAGGGTACCAACAATAGAATTTCGATCCCTTCAATCCAACTTACATGATGCTTTCTTTTCGTCCATATTGAAATTGTTTTCACTGAGACATAATTTCGCAAAATTTATTCGCAAATCTGTACCGTACTGTATTCGCCCTGTATCCCTTAATTTGTTTAAGAATCCTTTTCTTCTTCCGATCTTAAAAATTTCTCCTCTCTCTTTCTCTCTCTTTTCGCTTTATCAACCCTTTTCGCATCTTCAAAGATAATCCAATTCCTTCTCGCACATATCACGCTCTAGTACACTAACCATACGAGGAATGCTAATTTTCTAATGTAAGCGGTACAGTCTTTTTTCTCCGTGTCGCACTCGTCTTTGAAACCTTAAGCTGCGTTTCTACGTTTCCTCCAGTTCTTTCTTAACTCGCGACTAAACCTTCTCTCGTTCCTTTTTTTAACTTTTTCTACAACTTTCGTTACCGTCATTCAGCCGTGGTTCTCGTATTTCCGGTTTATATGGAGCGCGGATCGAGCGCAATCTTTTATTAAAAAAATATTGAACAATAAAAAGAAACAAGATAAAACCTTCGCGACATTCGAGAGCATTCATGCGAATTTCTGAAATAAGTCTTAGGCCATCGATTCTCAGTTTTTTTTATCATACGTACTTTTATACTTGATTTATTTTCACCGGCTTATCAATCCTCGTCTCGTCGCAATTATCATTCGCTCTTGCCTCCTCTATTTTGTTTTGTACTATTTTTTAAATAATTTTACTGCATTCGCGGCGAATCGATCTTGGCTCTTGAGATTAAAACTTATTGCCACGATAAACAATAGTTACAACAGACTCGGCACGGACGTCTATTGGGAAATACATAGTTATTACGTGTACGAGTTCGTTAAAGCTTTAAAATATCACTAGCCGCAAATTATTGATATACAATGTTTGTAACACTTTGATTAGATTCGCGCCATTTCTTTTGCTTTTACTTCAAGATCTTGAAAACAATATGAAAAATGCCTTAAAGGTACACGAGAGTCCATTACGATCACCAAGAAGGTGAGATTCCCTTTTATCGTATTTTTTTTTTCTTTATACTTCAACGACATCTGATTGAATCAAATTTCATTCTCTCTTTTTGCAATTTTATTCAATTTCGCTTATTTTATTATTGAAGATCAGATATATTTGAGATTAGTCCTTTAGCAACGTTCGGAAATATGAATACTTTTTTTCAGAAATCTCTGTCTCCTTGTTATCGTTCTACAGACTCGCTCGCTGCTGTCAAATGAGCCGTCAACGGCGTCTCGACGCTCACGCGACAGGCATCGTTCGACTACGAAGCTTACTTAAAGCTAACTTTGGCAATATGATACTGTGACCTATGCAAAGATTGCAAACATTTAATTTGGCAATATTACTTATATCTCGTGATGCTGTCGTTACTGTATGCGCGTGAAATGGGGTTGCGTTCTCTTAAGTTAAAATTAAGGAGTGGGTGGGATTTTCAAGGATAACTTAAAATCTAAATTTGGTTTCGTCTCAGAGACTGCTCCCAAACTCGCTCGATCTTCTTCGGTCGACTTGCTTCAGATAAGTCTCCGTGTACATGCACTTTGTTCGGTCATCATACCTGAAACAAAGACAAAAAATTACTAGAATAAAATTTGCAATTCGTCAATTACCAACAGTAAAAAAAATCTCTAATCAATTAAACTGTAAACGGCACGATACCAATGATTAAAAATAAAAAATCTAATAATCATATCGAGACAAAAAAATAATTTACAATTCAAAGAGGAAAAGTCAACAAGGATGAAACGAAAGAACGATAATGGAACAGAAGCAAATGTTATATAACGGATAAATAATAATAAAAAAAATGCATAATGCATACCTCTTAGACCGACATCAGACCAAATCGTACCTTAACGATGGCCGGCGAATTTCTAATGCATCCAAATCCGACGGTTCTCTCCTGCAGAGAGAGCAGAAGGCGCATTGCAGAGTATTTTTGAACGCCTCCCGGAAGTCTCGATTAAAATACGCATAGATCAGTGGATTAAGGGCCGAGTTGGCGTATCCGATCCAGAATAGGATGGCTATGACTATGTCAGGACACGGACAGGCACTTCCGCACAGGGACGTGGTGACGTACCAGAGAAAAAAGGGTAGCCAGCACAGTATGAAAGTGCCCATAATGATACCAAGCGTTCTGGCAGCTTTGTGCTCCCTCTTCATCTTCATCATGTTCTTATCCTTAGTTGGCGTGTGAAGATGATCCGTACTGATCTCATTAAGAGTCAAGGTCTTGGATGAGCCACCGCTATTCAATTCCCCATTAAGATTATTAAGGTCCTTGCTCGGCCTATGGCTGAGCAACATGGCGTTTCCCATTCTGCTGTGCATTTGCTTCTCCTGCCTGTTCGCTTCCTTGAAGATGGAGAAGTACGTCAGTGTCATGATGGTGCACGGTATCCAGAATGATATGCTCGAGGACAAGATAGCGTAGCCCTTGTTAACTTTGAACTCGCAGAGCTCAGGATGCTTGTGACGATGTTCGCTGTTCTCCGCGGTGGTGTACCAGCCGTTGAAGATCGGGACGAAGGAGATGATCGCCGGCGAGAGCCAGCAGGCCATCAACATGAAAGCAGCGACGCGTTTCGTCATATTTATTGGATACTTGAGTGGCTTGACGATCGCGTAATAACGATCTACGGAGATGCACATTAGATGAAGAATGGAGCTGGTGCTGAAGTAAACATCGAGCGAGTTCCACACGTCGCACATGAAGTAACTGAATAGCCACCGTCCGGTTATCTGTACGCTGGCGTTGAATGTCATGGCAAACATGGCTACCAGCATATCCGCTAACGCTAACGACACTACAAAGTAGTTCGTGATGATCCTGAGCTTCCGGTGTCTCATCACTGACACCATTACGAGAAGATTGCCAAAGACGGCAGTGACTATTATCGAGCCTAATATGCATCCTTTCAAAATGGCTAATGGTACATCCGGCCATTTTTCTTCCATCGATAACGTCCCGTTTGCCAATGGGTCCTCCGACGTCGTGACGTCGAACGACTCCGTCGATGAGAATTCGACGTAAGGCTCAGCCGTCATCGCCATTCTCGATTCGCCAAGGAGCCCTTCTCGGGTTCTCGCCCGTGGAAACTTTTCCCGGGGGCTTTAGGTCACGGACGTACCCAGTAGCCGACCCAGCAGAATCGCCTTCATCTTTTACTGGGTCCTGCACGATTGCTTCTGATGATTCGCTGCGATGAGAACGACACCCTATTCTTCTTATTTTCCTCGATTCTTCCCTTTTGCTTTGTTCTCACCAAAATATTTCCACTCCCAATTTTACAGACTCTCAGTCACCCGCTGGTCAGTCTGGCTCGCGCAGTTGGACGATCTGAAAATAAAAATCGAATGCGTTAGTCAAATGAAAACACTGCCTGAATAAATATATCGGTATACATGGGTGCTGGGAAAAATTCGTATATAGGTACAATTGGAAAACACGAGAGGATCTTGAACCCTTCCACATAGAATTGCATTGAATTTTGTTCCATCCCCTATATAGGTTTTCTATGTTAATGCATTATACATATATCTCTCTTTCGGGGCTGGTTAATATGAGTCCACATAAAAATTTATTTGAATTGTCATTTCAAATGAGGACGTACAAAGACTTTGTATAACCTTGAACACAGGGTGCAGGCTATATCGCGGCACGACTGCCAGCGTGTCAAGTGCATCCTCGCTCAAGCGAGTAATTCATAATCCGCTATTTTTGAGGTTACATTTGGGTCAATTACCCGTCGAAAGTGCCAGGGGCGAATTCACATTTCGAAATGTAGCGTTTGCACTTTCGGAGAGATGAAAATTGTCTGATTCTGACAGTTATCGTGTATATTGAATATATTGAGTGCAAACAGGGATTAAATCTTTATAATATTGCATTTCATTGAAATAGTACATTCAATTGGTTCTAAATGTGTATGTAATTTTTTTTGGTAAGCGAAATTGAAATTTTTTTATACTTCGTTCAGGCAATTTCAAAGTATTCCCAAGACGTAACTCAGGATAAATGGGCACTATCCGCCTACACCGCGTACCTATTTGCAAATAACGATAAGCTGCGATAACGTATATAGCCGGGGTTGCCGCGAGCGCGAATATAAATCTGAGATTTCCATTGGTATTCACTCGACGGCAGCCCTTCCGCGTTATAACGCGACGCCCTTCTTAACTTTAACCTTTTTCATAAAACGTATACAACCTAAAAGTTGTCTTGTTGGTTTTTGGTTTGAGATCGGTTGTTTGGCCAACCCCCTTGAGAAAGGAATCTGAGGGGTTGGCCCATCGAGGCAAAAGATGCAAAGGTCGAGCCTTAAAAATTCTATCCTTATTTGCAATGAGGAATTTTTTTGGCGAGCAATCGAAAAATAATAAGTCCAATATTGGCTGCTTTTCGAATCGATAAGAATCCACGATTCGTATGAAATTCCAATACGATAAGGTAAAACCACCAGTACCCTACTCACAGGGAGATTTTTTAAAATTAAAGTAAAGTATCGGAGAGGCCTTTTGGTGCCTTTCTGTAAAATTTGCCTATCGAAAAATTAAGAAAGAGTGAAGTAGTTATTTTAAAAATTATTGATTTTTAACCTTGACGCTAACTCATTGTTAGAGGGGGGGGGGGGGGGGGTATCAAGTAATTTATACTTGTAATTGCCCGCATCGCTTCTGGTATTTATTGAGCTTGCAAGAAATTGATCGAATGCTAGGTAAGCTGTTGGCGATTAATCATTGCTTGGATCGTGATCATTGTGAAGGCACCCTTATCTTTTTCGCGGTGAACTACGACGCCTGGCTTTTAATGATAAAGCTACCCAGACCGTGAAAGAGGAGGCATCCCGTCGAAGAAGAAATAAATCATAAGCTTTAATTAAGTAATATTTCAGGGTAGATTCTAGAGGGTGATCTACCCCAAAGCTGATATTGATATTAACTCTGCCACCCCCGACTATGTTCCAGCCACGTTGCCACTTGTATTCTAAGGGGAGGATTAAATTTGGCGAATTCGAATTATTTCTTTTTTCTAAGTATAAAAACCCCGACGATACGATCGAAATTTTTCGCATGCAAATTTAATGGATTCACGCTAATATTTATTGGATGCTCTTCCCGTAGCTTCTCCTATTCACAAAGTTATCTCTCTGAGAGTACGAAAAAGCTAAAAGCCCACTGCATAAGTGGTATGCCAACCTTAAAAAAAGCTCCAGCAGTATACCTCCTTCATACTGTGAATATCGTTAGTTTTTAAATTTTAATATGACGTTGCAATTTTAATATAATGTGCATACAGTAGGAAGCGGGAAGCCAACTAATTTTATGCAGTATTCCGAGTGCAGTCTTATGCACCGGTTTTGATATACTACGAACGTTTGATTATAGAAGTAAAAAAAATTTTTAATTTCCAGCAGAGACGAGTCATAGGAAAAATTGAAAAAACGGCCAAGTGTTTCTTAAGAAAATATTTAACTTTGACATACGTATTTTCGCGTATTTACATTTGTTGCAAATCAAATAGCATTTTTTTTTGTGGTTTCGAGAGAAGCGGACCAAGACGCGTTGTAACATTCGCAATTATTGCCATTTTCAACTCCTTCTCTGCTTCATCTCCTCCTATCCCAGGAGAAAATTTAATTCCGCAAACATTCCGCCGGCGAAGCGGTACTACGTGAACGGTGGCATACTACCGAGTAGACCCCGATAAAATTTGCACGGAATTTCACGGACGTGAAAGAAGAAGAAAAAAGTAAAGAGAGAGAGAGAGAGGGGGGGGGGGGAAAGAAAAAAATAATCTCGAGAAGGAATGACAATTTGCGTAGCTCATTGAAACTGCCAACACGACACAGAGGCGCTCTGCTTTTCCTTCTCAAGAAACAGATGGAAAAAAATTATTCCACCGTTTCGCAGCCGGTATTCGCAGTAGGAGCATCGTGGACGACTTGGAAGGCGTCGAGTCGCGGCACGTCGTTGAGATTGGGCGTCTCTTAGAAATGAACGCTCCACCCTCGACCTTATACACCTTACGAAGGTCCCTCAGATCCCTATCGTACTTTCAGATGTTTTATCCCAAAATCCTTCTGGTCCACGTGAGTCCCTCCTATTCTACTGCGCGAAGAAAGCTCGCTAGGGAATAACTCATAAGAAGAAGAAAAAAGAAATCCCTTAAAAAATATTTTTAAAATTACATTTCATTCGCAATCGTTATCAAAAAATATTCCACGCTTATGTGGTTAAAAAAAAATCAAAAAGCTCTCATGCTTCACGTACAAAAAAGAAATTAATAAAAATATCTTCAAAATTTTCAAGAAATAAAATTTCACCCCTGAAGAACAAAATACCGTCAAGTGTTACGAAATCGAAAAATTTTACGCCATCTGAACCACATAATAAGCTTCGATACGTTCGTTACGTTTTTCACTCTGGCGAGACGTATTAATCGCCTCACGTTACAGACAGGCTTATGGAAATTGCACGAAGCTTGGGTAATACACGTGGAATTCTGAATGTAAGATGGTCAAGGTCGCGGCGTCATTTTCTCAACCGTTGTGGAAATTCAAGATCAATGCCAGCCAGAACGGCTTTCTAGGCTCTAATGAGAATTTCTGAGATATTCTAGGGGCAGAATTCTACGTGCCTACACATCATAACGTCTAACTGGTTGGATTGATGGTGCCAACCTTCAGGCGTCTCGGAAGACAAAATTCAATACAAAACATTTGACTATTCTACCATAGGAATGCAATCTTAACGTATGTACATACAAGAATCCTCGATGCAACTTCAAG
Organism: Calameuta pygmaea; assembly: GCA_031762395.1. Taxonomy (NCBI): domain Eukaryota; kingdom Metazoa; phylum Arthropoda; class Insecta; order Hymenoptera; family Cephidae; genus Calameuta; species Calameuta pygmaea. Next base: position 1,338,722 of record JASANN010000252.1, read on the forward strand.
CACAGGCAATACTTGAGAACCGATTTTAAGTGCTAATCGAAACATCCCTTGTGTTTCTAGTACGTTTTTAGTGGAGGATCTTCATCTATAGTTGTAGATAACATTCGCTGTCTAATTCGTACAACGTGGGTGTAAACGAACATACGAATTAGCAAACGAGAAACACTCAATTTACTTTCGACGAGTAACAGATGTCTAAGCATCTATTTTAGGGATATATATGTATATAGTATATACCTTATAGTTACACAGTTAGAATACAACATTGTGTAACATTCTGACCCCTCGTACACTGTTTACTAAGTTCAAATCCATTTAGCCACGGTGCCGTGCTTAGAAATTACTTTGCGAAATTTCCAACACACGTTACTTACTACTTAGGTAAACATATAATACAGGGTGATGCAGTTTAAAATCACTATCAAAATGCATAACGTTCCACCATAACTTTTAAGCGGTAACGTAATACATGTAAATAGTGCATGTGCGAATTTTATGCGAAAAGTTGTTCATATTTTTTTTTTTTAGGAAATTCTGTTCAAATTGCGGTTAACCAAAATGATAACATGACACCTGTCAAATGCGACTGATACGTTAAAACTGAATAGCTCTATACAATTCCTAGCGTACCGGGTTTAGCCCGGTGCAAATTGCTTTTTGCTAATTACCCTTGGCTCTTCCGCAATTTACCGCGACATTGCGGAAAATGGGGTAGCGGGGAAATAACGGCAATACGTAAGCGCATTGTCGAAGAGGTACATTGTCTCTTTTTTTCTTCTCGTTACAGTGCAATTACACAAGTGATTTAGTTACAATAAAAAAAAAAATATTCACCCACGCTTTTTCGCTCGACGTTTTAATCCAAAATAACGTTTTTACATGAAAATTCGGATTCTCCAAAATTTTGCCATGTGAAATTCTCATTATTTCGAACCTTTATAGTGCAAGTTTTTGCCGCGGTTATAAAAAAAAATATGTGTAACGTGAAATCAACAAATATCAATCTCCAAATACAAATTAACAATGAATTCCGCATAGTTTCGATGATTTTATTGTAAAGAATTTGCTTTTTAACTTTTTGTACGTTACCTTGCGGTAGAAAATCAAAAAGATCGATAAGGTATCAATTTATTTGAATTCGGAAGGTTAATATCCGAAAGCTCTTAGAGTTAATGTAAAAAAAATATTATGACCACCCTCTCTCTATTTAATGGCTTATAATAGTATAACTGTGAACCTCAATATGTTACTATTGATCCCCCCCCGCCTCCCCCTCCGCCAACCATAAAAAGAACTTATTTCATGAATGTTATTCGAAATACCATATATGTATATTATACATAATAGTGTTAAACCGATTCTCACTTGATGTTTAGGTGTAATTTTTCCAAAATAGGGATCACGAAATTCACATTGATCAGAAATACAATTCCCAAATTAGAATATCTAAGCAGCTATCACACAATGTCGAAGATTGGTGGGATTCATCGTCAATATGAACTTTTGGAAATGAGCCGAGCGTGTTGAGGGGAACGAAGAGGAGATTATTACCAACATGCATTTCATATGCTGAAAATTAAGTGACGATTTGTGAAATTAAGTTTGTGTCAGGAAACGTCTGACGGTCCGGTTACGTTATTTATACTTTGCTACCATCTAGCTGTGTTCCCAAATTCAAACAAATTATGCCTAACTACCCTTTAACAATGAACGGTTTTACGAGCCCGAAAAAAGTTCGGAGCGCATAAACGCTTACTGGTGTTTGGAATTCGACGAGGATCGATTAGGAGACGTGAAAAGTTGGTTGTGTGTATACTCTTGAGAAATATTTGTTTTCGTCTTGTTTTGGAAATACGTCAACTGTAAATCTACGAAACGAGTACTGCATATGGGGTAAATCTCGAACTTTGACCTTAAGTTTAGTTTGTTAAGTATAACATAACGTATTTCTTGAACAAGTTCTAGTTGTGTGTTAGACGACTCCTATAATGGTAGTTTCGCAGTCTTGTGACGTAGGATGATTAATTAATACGTGAAATCTACAAATATACGGGTTGATAAAAAGTTCTGATACTTACGGCGATAGAGTCATCGATACCATAAATGAAATTGGTAGGATATTGCAAATATTTGTTGCACTGTCTACACAGTGCACGTGTATAGCATAGAGTATTAAACATACACAAGAGTCTATTATACAGTTCATAAATTGCCTGTAAATTCGCGTGGAGTTTTGGTTGAATTTTAAATCGCGAATATATCCACTTTATTTGCAGTGCTAAATTGCGGTATTTATCATCAATTCTTCATTCATCACAACACTAGAATTTTTTTATTTAACAAATATGATCCAGCATAGGGATGACTTTGATATGTCACCGTTTGAAATGTCATCTGTGTGCCTGCTTGTGAACTCCAAGAGAAAAAAGGAAGTAGGACATAGGTAAATAAATATAACTTCATGGAAATGCGTCATAAGCGAAGAAAAATCGTTAAATTACGAAAATTCGAGTTTACATTAAAACTAAGTAATGTCTCAGTTCTTTCTCTTTGTTTCATATAAACATAAACGGTGAGTTACGTAGCGCCGCGTAGCGTCGGCAAGGCAACCCGAAGCTTTTTCAGGCCGTCCACCCGAGGCGAGTTAATAAATCAAGAAAACCTTGCAGCGGAATGCTTGGGGACTTGTGACTTTTCTGGGTTACAGCCGGCGTAATAATAAAATCGGCGTCGCGACGATGAGCCTCTTTCGTGTATACGTATATATATAATAATCGTGAAACCTGGCGCCAGCTGCCAGCTGCCAGTTGCCTAAGGATTACCAGGCAGCCATTTCCGATATACCCCAATGGTACCCATGAGCGTGAAAGTCAGAAAAAAAACTTCCCTTGTTACACTTCAGTTCGTATAGAAGTCCGAAAATAATTCTTATTGTTGACACTTCGCAAGGTATTCTTTTCTACCCCCTGCGAATGGAATTACAGCTGGAACTCGAAGCAATAAAATTCTGGACAGATAGAGGTTCCAACCCCGTAGGAATCTTGACAGGTAGAGAAGTGGAGAAGGAACATAAGGAAAAAGTACCAGAAACCACGAGAGGGGGAAAGAAAAAGGGAGAGGGGGAAGGCCAGGAAAAAAAAAGAAAAGCGAAAAAGTTTTCATCGTTTCTTATCCGACAATTTCACACTTGGTAGCGGAGCCTTTTATCAGCCTGGCAAGAAAGATAACGCATCGTGGAATTTTTTTGGAAATTGTAAGGAACAAATAAATAAAGAAGTCTTCCCCCTTAACGATTCCAAATATACGTCTTTATCGATTTCATGTATGAGCCGATGTTATATGTTATCTTGTATGGTAAGAGGGTCGCAGGATTTCGTTTGAAAATTTATGGAAACACATGAGGAACAAGCATTCCTCATATCCTTAGGTGCAAACCCCAGCTGGACTAACTGGTTCACTGTAGGATAAAATTCTGGTCATTCGCCTAGACACGTGTGGCAAAAGATATTTAACTTTTTCAATGTTTGTATTTGTGTACAAAAAACTTAAACATAACACGTTAAGGCTGAATGTATTTTTTTTTCAACATGTTTCTTTTTATCCCTTTTTTATCCCCAACTTCGGTCGGTTGTTTCATCGTCCCTAATATACTGACATTGTTACCGTCATGATGCATCCTTGGGAATCCTGACACGTGTTCGTAATTGGAAGCGTAATATAAAAGTAACGTGTATCGGATACGGATGCTTCTTTTTGGAAATTATCAAAAAAAAAATTTATCGGCTGACATCATTTGGAATTCTCTTTATATACTGGTACAGTGGTAATGGAATGTATATAGTAATACAATGCAGTGTGAGTGACTTTTAACGTAGTTTGACATGATGGATATGACACGTGATCGCTGCATAAAGAAAAATGAATAATATGGTACTTTATTGAAGTGACATTTGATAGCTATTAATACATTTTATACCTTGTATCGATCCTATCTTCGAACCCTTTTATTAGGTATTTTTCAAACATGAAATTTACTGCAAAGATAAATGACCCGTGAAACTCGAGGCTGTTTAAAAAAATTTATTAATTAACAGCAAACTACGCTCGGGGCATTTTTATTCAACAATTTCATTTCCGGTGGACAAATGTAAATTCCCACGACTGGAAAATTCAATGAAAAAGGCTTTAAAATTTTTTTGACTTATCCTAGAAACGGAACTTTGAATATACAGTGGAATCGATTACCTATTGTCATATTATTACAATTTTGAATGTTTTTTTTTTTCTTACATCGATGCAAATCACGTCCCGTTTTCGCCAAGCTCCAGAACGGAAGCTCCTTTAAGACTCGACGATATTTCCATGGCAATTATACACCAAAGACTAACGAACGAAGAAAACTTTCTCCATTGTCCCAGTGAAGTGAAGAGTGGAAATTAAATTTCATAAAATTAAATCAATCTTTTGCGAATTATATGCAGGTGAATTAATTGAATACGAACTTTTTGTTGTTTTCAATCAGATATCACTACATGAAGTGTCCGAATAAAAAAAAAATTGTAACTGGCAAAGTATTCATCACCAAGTGTAAAGCTGCACAGCTTTTCCTCATTATTATCATTTACTTAAATAAGAACGAGTAACGAGACAAAATTTCAAGTTTTTTTTTTTCACCTTCAGGTAAAATCGTTTATCAAGCACAAAAAGAAGTTAGGCAAGTTGCAAAGTTAAGCATTAGGGTTAAGAGGAATTCTTAAGTGTGCCAACAACGTTCCTGTAACAATTTCAAAAGATAACTAATAAACAAAAGAAACTTTCTTGACTTAGGGGATGAAGAGGGAAAAACGGAAGAGAAGGAGTGACAATCGAGACTCGTGGAGAATGAGTATAGGACGAGGGTGGTATTTGCCGGAAAAATTAAAGTTCCCTTGGGGATGGCGGATGGGGAAGAAAAAGATAGAAATAAAAGAATGTGCGAAAAGATCTCAGGTAAAGATGTCAGACATGGGACTTTGAGGACACGAATTGGATGTGTGACGATTTCTAATAATTCGTCAAAGTCGAACGTTTCGTTGGTCTACGGCTCGAATGGACGTACGACACAAAATATATTATACATATATAAAGGAAACAGCCTGAAACTATTATCGCCTAGAAGATTTTCAGCGAGTGAAGTCTGATCCAGTAAGATTCAGCTGGTTCGTTCTTGTTAAATAATGAAAATCCGTAAAATGTATGAATATGAAAATTGCGAATATGAAAATCGCAAAAATTTCATACGCTTTGAAATCTCTTATAATTTTCAATTTATCTATCAATTTTTTTCCATTAAATCATGTCGATCAGAATTTTCGTCAATTTCGATCTTAAATATTTCCTCTTATTTATTGGACGTTCTTTTACTTTTAACTATATCCAATTAAATATAATACACTTATGAGAAACAGGTGCCATTTTCATAATCAGATATTAATATTCAGTACAAATGCGTTTCAGCGTATATCCTTATATACAGGCGTTAAATGCAAATTGTGATAGCTCTATGTAAAAGTGAAGAAAAAGGAAAAAATTAGAAAAAGACAAGTTAACCCATTCAAATCTGGCGCTCTGCCGGAGCTATAGTAATTAAGAATACCTGAGATATGCTATCTCGGCGCCCGAGGCTCCTTACTGCGAATGAGCAAGAAATCTAAACTTTTTATGAATATTTTAATTACGGCGATATAGCCTTCACTGGCACGTGGCACTGTTATTAATCACAGGGCCGATTCGCAAGGGGCTTACAGCACTGGGAATAATGTATTGGCTGTCTTCGATTTACATGGTTTATCCCTATGACTGAACGCATAAGATCTATACCAAAGTTGATTCTGTCTATTTGCATTCGCATTGATAAATTGGTAACGTTCACTGAAACTACACTCGAAATTTTCACTCGTGTATATCGAGATCCTCGAATAATAAACTGCATAACGAAGGACGGCAATTAGTAGCTTGAGAACGGTGGTAACGAAGTAAATATATATATACATATACCAATTTACACTATATGTATAATGTACACATGTATAAATACATAGGACACCCTGTATATATAAATATATTCGTACTACTCATTGCAAATCGTTCTTTGCATATATTGTTCAGTTTAACTAAAAATAATCGAAATACTAGAATCAATCAATCGGACTGGACAACGGATCGATTTTGTAAAAATTGTAAAAAACAAAGAAAGGAAAAAAAATTCATTTCGTGGAATAGTAATTGACGAAATTAAATTTTCATTTTTTTTTTTTATATAAACCTCCGAGCCTCGCATTATTGAATTGCAAGGACGTGGAATAATTCGATATAATCCCAGCGAATTAATTTTCTTTTTATTACGAGAGACTCTTCCACCGCTCTCCTTGCCTTTGGATTCTCGCGCATAACTTTTCGCCATTGACCTTTTTTTTTTCTTAAAATTGGAAAAATAAATTTTTTCTTGAATCTCAAAATTAAGCAAGTCCGACTTTCGCAATTGTACGCTCACCGTTGGTTAAGAGTGCTGCAGACAAAACTTGAAACTGCTATTGCGTAATAAATTTTCAAAAAGTTTAACCTTTCCAAAATCCACGAATTTAGCCCAAGGGCAAAAAGGATTTATCTAAAGCTCAAAATCTAAACGCCTACGTTCACCCGGTATTAAGTGTACACTTTAAAACCAGTCATAACAATGTATCATACAGCATCAAGGGAAGAAGAGAACAAACTTCGCTCACTTTCCTTGGTAAAATAAATCGTCGCTCCCTTGTTCGTTAATGAGCTGTTTGCCAATCGTTTATATAAGTCGGAGCAGCCGGCAGAGCTTAGAACCGCCGCTATGTGCCAAGCGCTACAACAAAAGCTCAAATACAAACACCATAAAGCGCCGGAGGTGAAACGGCAGGATGCTGTGTGATTTTACGAGCCTTACGAGCTTACACAATATACACAACTATATCATGCATCAACATTAATTGCATCTCAAGTACATTTCCCCTCAGACTAACTTAACATCCAGGAAATGCAAATAGATAAACATAAAGAGACTGAAACTTTCCTAATGTAATGCAATAGTGTGCACAAGATGACTACAGGACCAAGATCGAATGCTGGAGTGGTCCAGATGAGTAAACGTATTAAGACTGCCTGACTATAAGATTTTGATTTTTAAAAAGTCAACTTTATACATATATCGTTACTCCATGTCGACACTTCAGAAATGGGTGAAGATGTATATTATGCAAGAGATGAAAATTTTGTCCAACACGCATCTCATCATCATCTCTGAATATTCAGACTGCTCTCGGAAAACCCTGTTGGTACTTCACGCTTCTGATTTAATGCCATCAGACCCGTCAGGACCTTCAGAGAAGCTGAACTCCAAAGCCCCTGATGGCCGGGAAGCTGGAGATGATGGAGGACAATTTTAATTTCCTCGTCTAAAGGACCGCGTTGCGTTTTCAAAAACCCAATTTGATTTTGAGCTTGTTCAGTTGCGTAATGATTAACAGCGTCACTGTAAATCGTCTATTTATAGCTAATAAACTGATCTATACATGTATACACGATATGTATATATACATGTATAATCAAAGCAGTCGAATCTTGCATGGGGAAAACTTTGATAACTTTTCAACTTCTTCGAGTACCGACATTCCAGCATCCCCTCAAATCCACTCCCATGGGCATAACTGCTATCGCCTCGGATTACGTCAGATACTTGGAGATTACAGAGATGGAACTTGTAAATTGCCGTAAATCAATTACAAATAATCTGAATTTTCCAAGACACGGCTTAAGGGTGGATCTACTATGAATTTTACCACCAATTTAAATATACACGAGATAAGGTCCATGGGATGCTGTTACTCGCCAAGTGTATCCTCTGGATCTCCTTTCATATTAAAAATACAAGACTCGTCTCCCTTCACCCATAGTTCACTTTCGAGAAGAAAAAATAATTATAAAATTCACGAAAAATCTTATGCATCGGACAAAATGATTATACAGAAATCCAAGAGCCCCTTCGAGATAGGACCAGGGCAAAAGAAAATATAAAAAGAACATGATAATCAAAGTTAATGCTCCAATGCCTAATTTTATACTTATAATTAAAAAATACCAATTCTGGCATCGCCATCGCGAAGGAGATGAATTAATGTGAAATTTAATAATCGCGTCGCTAAAATTTTCACGTATACCAACAACCAAGGCATTGTAGGCGTGCCTAAATTGAATGGCTCAAACCGCTGCAGGATGTTCTTTGTTAGCCATTAGATAATGGCGTCACGGGCCGTACGGCATTCTACACGTTTGGATCTTGACAATGTAGAAGCAGCAGTCAGTATCGTAGAGGGAATTTCGTGCATAAAGCGAACCAATTCGCACTCGTTCCCTGTCTGGCGAATATCTAGTCGTCTGCCAACCTGACCAACGAGCACTGCAAGATCATTCGGACAGCCTGGGGATACGTAACGTCTGTAAGTGATCCCGGTGAGTCAACACCAATCCCATTATCCAAGAATGTCGGATGCGATTTCAGGTACAGAAAAGGAGGATGTGACACGGTCGGCTAAGTGAATTCGCGAGTACTACCAACGCGACGACACAACGACTCAATTGAAGCGCAACGACGTGAGTAATTAGCGAGTCCCTTAATTGAGAGTAATCGGGTAAAATTCTTATCCTCGTATATACATATATATACGTATACATATTAACCGAGGACATAATTAATGAAGACTAATCTAAAGTCCAATTAAAGGACCACATATGCCAATTAAACAATTTTCTATGCCACTTTGTAATAGGATTGATGTTACGCATTGATCCAGTTCATTGTCACAGTTCAAGGTGTTGGCCATGCGATACTGGTTAAGTATAGACTGTACACACTGTTTAACGTATTTAGTTTTTACACCGTGTTATGCCTATATACACGGTGTAATATATATTTGGAGAGCGCACAGTCGTAGAACGTTGCTTGTACATGGTGACGAATTTTTTCGTCATTTAATTTATACAATTTTATGAACTTTTTCTAGCTACGTATATGTTGCATCGGAGATGGGGAGTTAGAAGAAGCCAACTTCCTGAGTCAAAGGAAGTCATAAAAGCTCTTTGAACTGTTCGACGGTACTTTTATAGGGATCAATTGATACGCTACTCAGTCAGTATAGACTCGTTAGGCGATGCCAGACTCTAAATAGAACTTCTTCAAAGGCCGAACCGATTCGCAAGGTTCGTCGCGGTCGCGACTTTACGAGGGACAATTATTCGGTATGCGCTCGTACGCTTGAAATAACGCAACTGCTGCGTGCGGTTCAGGGTTACCTTTTACGCGATACAGGAAACTTTACCAAGGTCATCGCCGCTTGGAACTTACATAATGGTTAAAAAAAAAAAAAGAACAGTTTAGCGAATGAAAAATAGGAATTTTGGATTTTCATATAATTTTGGCGATTTTCACTATTTTTCGCGATACTTTTATGAGAATTTGCAAACGCACGGGAGACGAAGGATTTCGCGATATGTCTTATCACTCGCTACCAAGATCCACTCTGATCAAAAGAATGAATTCTCGTGAGATTCATGAAAAACGTAAAATTTGATATTTTTCTAAGCGCGCGCTCGCTAAAATGTTTACGAATTTTTTATCTAAATTTGCGACCGTAGAAAAGTTGAGATTTATATTTAGCCAGCTAGATGCGATGGTCGCGTGCTTGGAACAAGGTTGTTGCTCGTTTGGTAGGCAGGCGACGTATAACAAATAATATCACGATTGCCTTTGTCAGCCGTCAATAATCTGGGGGATGGGGGAGGGGGGGGGGGCGAACAAATGAGGAAACCAAAGGGGTTGTTTCAGTGAGTTTGGGGAAAAAATTATTTAAACTGAAATAGAGGGTCGCTGTGACCTCATTCTGTCGAGTAATACCATGTAGGTATATTAACATATATATCTACTTATATGTATCCTCTACCTACGTATACACCCCCTACATACACATAAATATATATGTATATATATATATTATAGTTAAAGGACAAATTGCAGGGCATCGATTTTCAAATTGGCCCATAATACTGTCGCACTAGTAATTTAGATTATTTTGGAAATTAATGACGGACAATTTGAAGGATATGCAGCTAGAACGGTTATACGAACTTTGTAAAATATTTATAGATGAACAAACATCAATTCTATCGAAATCGAGCAATATCCATTTTTTTTGTCATATATCAATGCTAATGGAAGATACGGTTATTTTCTATTTTTAACACTAAAACCAATAGTTCGCATGGACTCTACGTCTCTTTCGGTAAAAGTGCAATACGCCAAAAAATAAACGTTAAAAAATATGTCAGTCGCGTGAATTTTTGTCGTGGGGCTTTTTGGAGATGTTACGTCATAATGGGATTTTGTCACGGGAAGTTCCAACGTCACACGGAGATAACAAATTGACAAAGTTCGTTGGATTACGGAAAGTCGTGGCGTTCGATTGATCCCTCGCGAGACACTGTTGCTCCTCTGTAGAAACAGTCACACGATCCTCGGCATCGGAAGAATTTCGAAAAGGAAAAGAAAAGAAAAAAAAAAGGTGCCATTTCCCCAGAGTTTTCCTAATTTCAGGATACCCCAAATAATATTCCTGACTTCGTGACGTTATTGAAATGGATCCTCCGACGAGATTGAAGAGATACCCAAAACTTGCTAATTTTCCGCCGAAAAGTATCCACCCGATTCGCTGGGTAAACGATAAAAAAAAATCCATCGTTACATTAAACAAAATCAATATCACCAAAATTCGTTTTATATGTATATCAAGCGAATACCGAATAATCATATAATCGAGCAAATGAAATGAAATTACGATTGAAAATTTAATTTAATTCCCGTTCCACAAATCCATTGACTCGAAACATGAAAATGCGTTGCGCGACGCAACGGTGACGTAACGTCGACTTAATCCTCGTTAATGAAAACGATTGATATCACGATAATTAGATCCTTTGAAATTGGAAAATCAACGACCCGCACCATCCCAGTCAACCAAACGTTGCTTAACTCCTAATCACATCCACACGCTAGGAATTACGAACCAATTCCGCAGCAACTGCACACGCCGAAACACAGCATCATTACAGGTACAAATAGAGTGCAGGAAATCAGATGCAGTTTGACATATGCAAACACGAAAGCCGTGATCACCAATGTAATTAGCGTTAAAGTTGCATAACGCAATCTAGCCAAAATTATAGAAAGTAAGAAGCCTCCCGACCAGCAAGAATAACTGATAAGACTTCCAAAGAAACAAAAAAAAATAAACATCGATCCACGTAGTTACAGTCATTAAAAAGAAAACTAAAATCCCTAAAAGTACTCTTCGAAAAATTCAAAAGCTGTCAAGTTGCACGTGCGAGTCGCAGCCTGTCCATATGCTACACGTGCTTGGCTATGCCAGATGCAAGCGACAGATTTATGAACGCGCATACACGAGGCACAGAGTGATTACTTAGATAGGCTGGCTGTGCAATTTGTACGCAATACCTGAGCGCAGCAACCCCCGTAGGGTAGAATATTGTGTATAGCTGGTATGGCTGCAGTCACTGCTATATAGCTTAGCCATGCCCGGGACATATAGTACAGAGGTAACAGGTCGTTCGAGCTTTTATGTCTCGGCGGCTTTACGGTGAGTTTAACTGTTGATTAAGTGCCGAGTAAAAGCCCTGCTTGGGATGCTGGGTCTCTACGTGCATAAAGCGCAGGGGATAAACTATGGTCAGGTAACTCAAATAGTTAGACCCCTGGTGCGCTGTAAATTAATTACCGTAATGGTTCGCAACTGTGAAAATTTGATGAGCCAAATACCTTTCGGTATGGGGAATGTTCATATGCTTTGGAGTATGGATGATGGTGAGGGATGGATGGGGGTAGGTTGGAAGGCGGGCTAATCAGTAGTTGACAGTTAAATTATTTTGCTATAGGCAGACAGACTAATTTCTGGATATTGGATATGGATTTAGAGGGGATGAGAAATAAGGGTAAGATTGAATTTGCCGATGAGTGATTAAATTAAAAAAAAAAAAAGATTAAGGGCTCGAACAATGAAGAGCGAGAATTACGGCCCGACTAACCCTTCTGGACCATACGGGAAACTCTGACAGGAAACTGAGATGGGGATGCTGAGAGGTAAATGAAAGATCTTCGATCTGGACCGATGGGTCACTCAATTCTTATTACAGCATCAAAGAAATTGGCAGCAGTGAAGTAACTTGGGTAAGAGCCAGGCTTTATTAAATTCTATCCGGTCCAGTCAAAAACTGGGTACTTTGGGGTGTCGTCCTTTTTACCTGAGAAAATACTTTAGAGGGATACGTGATATATCTGTGAGAATATACGTTGGATAAATTTTTTGAAATATGCAAGGGATCTTCGTTATCTCGGGGATTTGTCGGGCACAGGTATGCATAACCATACTGGATTACTTTTTGAATGGTAAATATACTTGAAGTGAAAGGAAAGAAAAAAATTTTCCAATTTATCCAAGTAAGACCATTTCTTCGGTTTCCAATGTACTTTTCGTTCATGGCACCTTTCGAATTTATCGAAAGACGGATAGGCACCTAGTCTTTATACACACTTTTTTTCTTAGACGGTAAAAGATAAGTGCTCTCGAAATGCGTATGGGAAGATGCTGGAAAATTTTATTTTCAAGCTCACGTTTCGTCCTCTTACATATTCACTAGCAGTATTAAGGACAGTTTATAATCAAATAAGAAAAAAATCAGACAGACGGGAGTCGCCATTGTCACATGAAACTGATAAAAAAGAAAAAGACATTAGAATACGCGTCCTGTATAAAGAACACACTGTCGCCTCTACAACACACACGAAAATTTCGAGTCTTTCAGACACGACGAATCTACAAAATTTTTCAGCTTTTCAAAAAATCGCCAACGAATACCCGAAAGATCATTAATGCTGTTATTGGCAACGTAAAAAGTGTACAGTCCAATTAAAAAAAAAAAAAACTTTCAAAAGTTACGTAACACATTAATCACGAATAACGAACAAAGCATTTTACGAGGCAAAATATGACATTCCACGTGACTGGTATCTCTTGGATGTAACACACAAATAGAATACAGATCTTTGTTGTCTTTGGCAAATAGACCAATGCGTTATTCAATTCTATTTGAATTTCATGAAGTTCCGTAGTTGACGGATGAATAGTTTGCCGACAGAAATCTCACTCGAGGATTCGCGATATTGAATGAAGCTAGAAAAAAAAAAGAAAATTTTAAAAGATAAAATAATTTCGCACGCAAATTATCCCGTGAGCGTTCCCTCCACTCATATTATACCACTCGCCATTCCCACGTTAATTAAGGAAAAACCTACGCACATGCTGCCAATTCATAATCGTATAGCATATTACGAAAATGAACATCTCCAAAATAATCCAGATGACCACGTGCCCACCTACGATCAGATGCGTGTCTGATTTTCGAGACAGTCGTTACACGCGTAGCTTCTCTCTGGGTTCTCGGCCAAAGCATCTATTTATATGATAACAGGCGGGTATAATTTTACAAGATAATTACATGAAAATAGCATACGTTAAGCGAGAGCTCGTTAACTAGATGTTAGGGCTGGACTGCAAATGAGCAAGGCGACATTTCCGTGGTAGCACGAGGCAGATCCCCGTACCTAGGGAATGTTCCTCTGATAAACGATAACAATATCACAAGGTACCATTATCGGTCACAGAGGCCCCAGCAGAGAGCGCGCGATACGCCAAAATTTATGAGCTGACTAAAGCGATAGCCGCTTTCGTGGAAAATAATGATACGACAAAAGCATGTATATATATATAATGACGACCTGAAAAAAAAAACAGAAAAGAGGACCTCACACTTCACAGATAGGACTGTCGTCTTAGTCCATTGTGACAAATTGTCATCTTTGGTAGGTATACATATATAGAGTCGAAAGTGATAAAAAGTTCAGAAAAATCAGAAAAATAAGTAGCAGGGTATATCTTTTCGGTTAATGACAGAGCGGACGAGCTATCGTCTGGTAACTTTTGTGACGCGTATCTATAGAGAACGTCCTAAAAACGTGCGGGCTCGGTGGTAGCTGCGATGAGAGAGCTGGGTCTGCCGTTTTAAGTCCCAGTGGCGCAGGCTGCCACTGAGATAATGCACATAAAAGGAGGGACATTAGGGTTCCTTTGCGCAGGAGGGTCGAAACGTCCTTCAAGGAGGGTTTGATAAATAGGAAAGTAGAAATGGGAGCTGCAGTGACTTCAAGGAAGGCTCGGAGGAGGAAGGCGAAGAGAAATAGCTTAGTATAATAGGTTAGTGTAGGACGAGATAAAAAGAGAAAGAGAGAGAGAGAGAGAGCGAGAGAGCGAGAGAGCGAGAGAGCGAGAGAGCGAGAGAGCGAGAGAGCGAGAGAGCGAGAGAGCGAGAG
>JASANN010000252.1:1363308-1431565 GCA_031762395.1 Calameuta pygmaea
GAGAGAGAGAGAGAGAGAGAGAGAGAGAGAGAGAGAGAGAGAGAGAGAGAGAGAGAGAGAGAGAGAGAGAGAGACAATTGAAGGGGGCACGAGAAATCAGTGAATGCACGAGAGAGAAGAGGATATGCGCAGATGACAGTACAAAAGTATGAAATCCAATGTCTCGAAAAGTTCGAAATTCATTTTTTTAATTTCTATATATATATCAACGACTCGAAATTATATACGTGGGCCCAACTGTGCTTTGCAGTCACGCAAGCTTCCTTATGATTACCAGTCAAGATTTTCAAAAGAAATGATCTGAAGCTTGAAAGCTCTGCCTGAGGGCCAACACGTCACCTGGAGTGTGACGTCTCTCTACACTACGTGGTATTTCGTAAAAGGCTCTACTTTTCATTTGAATAGACGAACCTTCCACGTCTCCAGGGACAGTTTTGGCTCAAGATATCTTCACCCGCGAGAATTCAAATTATACCAATCGTAGATATACTTTATGTCCAAGCAGCAACTCCTGGTTCACTTAGATTTAAGGTACGAGAAAAATTTTCCTTTTACAAAATTGGTATGATCAAAATTGGCACTAATCAATGTATCAATCACATTTGACAACCATCCCACAATCACTTTGCTATGTTGTAAAATCAAAACAAAAATTCTTTGTCTCTTCATCACTTCCGGCCTGTTACAATCTGTCATTATGGACTCGATAGTCGCATTGTCATCAAGTTTTCCGTAATTGCGGACGAACAGAATGTACACGGACGATGTCGTAATAGAACACGGCCCTAATTACGTACCACGAACAATTAACAATTCAATTCCGTGCATGTTCCGACATTCCAGACCGTTACGTCGATCAACGTGAATGACGATACACGCAAAACTTCACGTAAAACACATTAGATACCCTTATACGCATTACTTATTATTATTATCATAAACTACTCAATTCAAATCTACGAGACTTCCTGATAACTTTCTTATCTGAATTTTAAAGACCCGCCCAACTCTTATCTGACCTCCGTTTTAACTTCCTGTACAAAAATTATCTAAATTTTTGTCCAAGTCCCATACGCAAAATTAGTGACAATTGTCCATGCATGATTTTACTATAGATCGTTAAACTATCTCAAAATAAATATAAAAACAGACTCACGTCTTTATACTTATCTTATAATCAATGTATGCATTCCAACATTTTCCCACATAATTACATGACTCGAATACAGCATATACGTATTACCTACTATGGACTATAAATAAGCAATCATTCGAACGATGACTTAAGTCATTTTCCCAGGAATCCAATTCCACCTGAGAATTGATGCTCATTCGGCTGCACGTCAGGAAAATATTACTATATATATACGCATTACTATGATATACGTGTGAAAACAAGTCGTAAACAAGGCTGTCGTAAACAAATGACACATAACGTTATAGACACAACGTGTCTGGAAATGAATTATGTTATAAATAACACATTTAAGCGCGAATCAATAATTCGATCACTGATGTAACAAGAATGCAGTGATTATACCTGTAAAAGATTTAATTAACGTTAACATTGTAACACACGATTCTCTAATCAGGTTCCCTTCACCTATGAACTGCGATCGATAGTGCATCATACGTGAAGGAAAAGCGAATCGACGTGAGTCAAATACGACATGACTTATCGAATGGGCGGCTTTGTTATTTATCGGTTGATTTATTTTTGGTAACTTTAGCAATATTGCCTCCGTAGCACGTACAGTCGATAAAGCAACGATCAACGCGCGTTGTACGGTATTCCGGGCTTTGAGAACGTCAGACATTAATAATGGCCATTAATTAGATAGATATTAGTTGTATTGAGCGCACGTGTTATACGGAACGTGATTGCAGCATAGAAAACAAAATTTGAAGTAAAGAATACCGCGTGCGGACTATACCCATATAAATCATTGAAGAAAGTAGCTCCTACTGTACTTCTTAAGTGTATCTCGGAATTCGGTAATAAGAATATAAATTTTTTTTTACTCACCTACCCCAACCTGATATTTACTAATTGCAATTCTAATTTTAAGTAGTACCCTACTCGCGTATCTTTACGTGAGTATAATTAAAAAACGAAAATTTCATATAACCCTCCAACGAAATACTGTTCTTGCGTGACCATTCATTTCGTCGAATTTTTTTTTTATTCGGGCGAAAATACCACAACTTGGCTTGGGACTTCCCAGAGGCAAAGTACCAGGACCGCATATCTCTCACGCGATAACGAGGCACGCATCGTCGCATTTCAGTCGCCTTTTCATTAGTTTGCGCAAGCTCAGTTCTTCTTGCGTATATACATATACATACACACATATTTAACGTACGTTAGGTACATCTAGTTAAATTGAGTAGGGACTGTCTAAGTGCATCCTCCTCTTTCATCATCCCTCTCACCCCCATTCCATTTCACCAACTTGCTCCGATCCTCAAAGCAGTCAGTCGCGCCGGTTGAAAACATTCGTAACATAAAATATCGCGGTAGCCACGAGTAACTGGTCCATGTTATTTTGAGCTTGCAAGCGAGATGTCGCACCAATCATTTGGCGGGTAAGAAAACGCGAGCTTGCGGAATGTAAATTTCAGGAGGATCCCACCTGTCGCCCGCTAACGTACTCGTGTCACCAAACTTTATATTAGCCTTTTGCTCAGCTACGTAAAAAGACAATACAGATCGTACACGTTAGATGTCATTCGCGTCAAGCTCTTTAACGAGGAGCAAAATTTTTTTCGTTTCCATACACATACCCCAAGAAAATCCGTTTGAACACTTGTAATGTTTAAAGCCTGTCGTGTATATTTTTTGTTCAGTATCCTTCTCACTGTACCCTATGGTCCATAATCTTCAGGGATGCTGTATGGAACCTATTTCCTATGGTAGTGATATTGACTTAATGATTAATCGACGTTATTAACGTACCGACATTCTCAGGCATGGCCAAGCCAAACGACCGGTATGTGCCTTATGCAATTGCACGCGGTTTATCGGCTCCACTCGTGGCTTTCAGTCGGCCAAGTGATTATCGCAGATTGTATACGTAGGTAGATGCATGCGTGTGCCTCTTGACCGTGGGTCACTCTGACGTAAAGCCGCAATCCTAACGAACTACTTGGCTTCCTCGATAAAACGAGTACGCGTTAGGATTCTAGGGAGGATTTCCGCCCGGAGGGATCGCAGTGCGTGAGTGAATGCAGTCACGTATGTGAATGGGTCGGCGTCAGTGTACGTCGTGTAGTGATTACGCAATGTGAGAAGATGATTTAACACAGAGGAATCTTACGTGGCCCAATTTTATCATCGAGCTTATTCCTGCTTGGAGCATAGTGGATAATAGAGTGTATGGGGGTCCGTCGGTACGCGTGACTCCGGGGATAGCCGACATTTTGGATATTACAGATAATACGAACGATAAGCCCAATTTCTATTTATCGTCCGATCTGGGTTACGATTGAGCACTGTAATTAGAGCTAAGATAAGGGAGGATTTATATGGTTGGATTTGGGTTCGATTATATATGCTCTTATTTCCCTGCCTGTGGCAAAGTTCTGGTACTTTTTTTTTATTTCTTTTTCTTTTTCTAGTAACTTTTATAACTAAACGCGGGAACCGTTTCAATCGAAACTCTGTATAAGCGATACTTCGTACATAGAAAATCCCAGAGGATTTTCGCTGCTACGATAATCATATAGGCTTCTTTACTTCGAGATCAAAGCTCAAGTTTCGATCAGATCGAAATTCCTATTAGGTTTTTAGGTTTCGTAGCGACTGCATTTTTCGAAATTGCAACTTTCATCGAAATTTTTAACTTTGCGAGGATACAGATATTGCCTGTAGTAAGAAACGTGAAAATTTTAATTAAAAAGAAATGTGCATTCATTCAAACCAGTTGGTACGTAAAATTCAAAGTAAATCAAGAGAAGTTTAAACAAATTTGCCACGAACTTATCGCTCGTATTGCTTGAAACGTTGGAATGATTGGAAAAGAACCGATAATACAATTTTCCGATCGATGCCAATAAATTGCCAAATCGAATGGTACGACAAATGACGTATGATGGATTTTGTTTGATAACGAGGAAAGAGAGGCGTATAAGAATATAACATAAAAAAAGTTGATCATTGTAGGGGTGGATGACGAGAGAAATTCTGAAAAAAAAAAGAACAAAACACTACCCCGTAGTAGTCCCCAGCAATCTGATTCCGCTATCGTATACACGCAAGTTGCGCCACGGCAGATTGATTCAGTCATGTCTCTAATTTCCTACGGACAGGCTGATTCTCGTATGCCTGATTCGCGGAGGAATTCATTTTGATTAGGCATAAATACATTCTGCTTTGTTCTTTCGTAAAACGAAGATGACCTCCGTCCCGAATACTGACGTGACGAGTCTCGAGGTCGTCAAGGCCAGGAGGTTAAATCAGCATGCTGGCGCTATCATAGGTGAGCAATGGCAATTAATCAGCCGTAGGAGAAAAAAAAGTCACTGAATTATTAAAACAAGATTAATTCAATTTTTTAATTCCAAAATCCATACCAAATTTGAACCAATCATTTTATCATTGTCTTACAGCATCACTCGGTGGATTCGCTTTTGGCGTAACGCTAGGCTGGAATTCGAGCGCTAGCGACACTATGAGAAATATACTCAATGCTACTGCTATTGAGATTGGAATAATCGGAGCATTAATTAATGCAGGTGCATTTTTAGGTGCATTGATTGTACCTTGGTTACTTTTATACGTAAGTCGTACAGGCGCGATGTATGGTACTATTCCATGTTTAATAATCGGCTGGACGTTCGTATCTTGCGCCGACCAAAAGGTATTAAAGTATCCGTATAATTAATTATCAGCCGGCTAATTTCAATGTCCAGTCAATTTATGTTGATCTGACCCTATTTTCATCAGGTTTGGCTTCTCATGCTCGGACGCATAATCAGCGGCTGTGCCGGTGGCGTCCTTTGCGTTATTACGCCCATATACATAGCTGAGATCGCTGAAAAAGAAATTCGCGACAGGCTGCTTATGTTTTTTCAACTTTTAATCAACTGCGGAATCATGTACGCGTACGTTGCTGCTCACGTAATAAACGAGCACAATTCGACATGGAGATACAGTTTAACCTGCGCCGTCTCATGCGCCCTGATAGCATTAGTCAATCTGATACCAGAGAGTCCCCTATACCATCTTGGTAATAACAATGAAAACAGTGCTGAAGTAGCCATGCAGTGGTATCGCGGCAATCATTACAATTACGAATTGGAAATGAACGAATGGAGACGTCTAGCGATTATCGAGCAATCAGAAAAAAAAGTTAGTCTATAATTATTTTATGTTATACATACAGCAGTACCGTTACTATGATGAATATATTTCTCTTTAGGTTACCTGGAGACTCTTCAGCAACAGGAAGATACTCCACTCCTTCTTAGGCTGCTTTGTCGTCATAGTTACTCAACAGCTAAGCGGCATAAACACGATGATATTTTATGCTCTGACACTGTTCAATGTCGGTGGTTCCGGTGAATTGTCGGCGAGTGAACAGTGCTTAGTGGTGGGAGCGACGCAGATAGCATCCTGTTTCCTGGCAAGCATGTTGATCGGTACAGTCGGTCGAAGGACACTCTTAATAGCATCGGCCTTTCTCATGGGACTTTGTCTCATACTACTTGGTAACTATTCATGAACCAGTAAATACGACAATAAATAGAGAGATAGATCGGAGAGTGATCGGATGGAGTTCAGCAATGGATCTTTGGTGCAGGTTGGTTCTTCAAGGTCCGCGAACAGGATCCTGAGTACGACGACATTTACTCCTGGATGCCACCAGCCTGGTTTACGCTCTTCTTCGCTTCCTACAACCTCGGCGTAGGTCCTGTCTCTTGGGCCATGTTGGGCGACACCTTCCCCATGGAAATAAGACTTAAGGCAGCTTCGGCCGCAGTTGCCTTCAGCTGGCTCGTGTCTCTGGTCGCGAACATGACTTTTGGCGAGATGCTGGATGCCCTCGGTGTCTCGAAGACCATGTGGGTCTTTGCGGCCTTTTCCTGGGTCGGAGCCATCTTTTGTGGGATGATCGTCACCGAGAACAACGGAAAGAGTCTGGCTGACATCCAAAGAGATTTTGGAATAGACACGGAACCAGAGCCAGCTACTCAAGTGCCGGTTGTATCCGTCAGAGAAGAAACTTGACGTGAAAGTTTTTTTTAAGGGGAAGAAAATTTATTATCGTTATTGATGATCGCTCGAGATGAAACCGAGTACATGATTTTTTTTTATCACGACGAAGGTCAATTACCCTTTCCTCATTTTCTCCTTTGCTACGCAGCTGCAGTTTTGCGATCGCCCGGAAATTGAAAACCCAATAGAATTTTTATGGTGGCTCTATGGTATCATTGATAAAGATGGCTTGTCTTTTAATTTAATGAAAATCATTATTGTCACTCGTCATTCGACTGTGTTCGATTCGATCTTCACCGAAACGTCGAGTTGGATGAACACGTCTTTTTAAAGCATGCAAAGCGTAACGAGGAAAGCAGAAAATAAATACAAACAGATACCAACGTTTTGAATTTCAGCGAAATACTGGAATCATAGAGTATTTTTCAAAAATAAAAAAAAAAGAGTTTTACGAGGTACAACTCACAAAATCTTATAATACAGCACGCCGCTCCACACTTTATATGCATACACACACGCGCGCGCGGCTAGTCTTACGGCAATGACGTAAAAAAATTGTTTGATCTTTGAACCAACGTGAATTAAGGAAATTACAGCCGGAAACGTATAATATATACATGAGCGTCGCCGTCCTCATTATTTATATCAGCTCCGCTCCCATTAAATGATTTACAATAATACGAATTCCAAAGAGTCGTCGAACGTTTCGGGAAAAGCTTCCAAGCTCATTTCCTTCCATGGAGGCTTAATGCTTCCTTAATTTGTTTATATCCTTAAATCCTATGACAAAATTATTCTCCCGGATGTGATCACGTTCCTTCCGAACTTATTACGTCATCGAAATATTCATCGGCCGCTCGAAGCTCGCGTCGTGTCGGTCGGGAAAATTTTTTGGCGACAGGCCAACTAAAAAAAAATGAGCACCCTACGTATATTTTATTTCTACTAAGATATTACCAACAGATGTCAGCTTCCCGCCGTGCTTGAAACTAAGCGTGACGAAAATAACAAATTGCTCAAAGGGTTTGTACGAACAATAGAAATTTCCCAGTTAGCGCTCAAAGTCCTTGGAATTGTTACAGCTGATAATAACAATAATGGCCATGCAAAGTTTTCGACAATGAGAGAAGAAATTTTTGATCTGACTACAAGAGCGATCGTATCTCTTGACCAATAATACTCGGAGCAAACTCTCTGATGCAAACTCGAACGCCATCGAAGAGATTAATGCCGTTTTCCATTGGCGAAAGCTCACGGACGGAGTCTGGAAACTCCTTGAAAAACTTCCCATTACTCGCATAAGCAAGTCGGGTTGCATAGCACCAGGCGCGATTGTGCATCTACCGTTGTATTGCCGCCATATAAAGGCTGCAGAACGTTACACAATGTAACTTGGAATTTTATCAAATACGATTCACTGATATATTACAACGAGACAGACTTACCGACCGTACAACTAGAGCCTGTAAAATAGTCAATACATTGATCGCCAGGGCTCTCTAGTTCGGAAATGCTTAACCTGAGAGAACAATAAGGACTCGCCCTTTTCGTCGACGGATCAGCCGTGCCTGATATCAAGGTGTTAGGGATCTTTTACTATACTACGATCATACAATCGAAAGATATAATTGGCCATTTGGATATACCACATTTTGACGACCACGAGGCTTCCGATTCATCTAGGAGATCCGTTGATACTCGCCACAATATGGGTCATGTGTATGCGTGAAAGTATGGGATATGTGTGTGTAAGTAAATGTTTAGTATCAAAATGAGCGATAGACATAATCAAATAATATATTTGAATTCAGATGCCCATGTATCGTTTCAGGATCATTTCTTGGGATTTCTCTCTTAATTTTTTGTAAAAAAAAACTTACGCGATCAGGAGCTGCAAAAGGACTGAATTTACATTATTATTCGTGTAAATATAATGGAATCAACGTAATATCGATATACATATATATTTTTACTATTGTCTACAGATCGAGGTATTAAAATAATAGATTTGTAAATTTTAGATGATAATTGATAAAGGAATTTCATGCACGTACGTTATCTCTCAAATTAGTGTTTGGCTTTTTCAAAAAATTACATTCATGACGGTTCCAACAAATTTTTTAAACATTTTTTTAGGTTCAAACATTTTTTAACCTCACAAGTCGTACGCTGTTCTATGCACCTAGTACGAAAGCTTGAAAAGACGAAGTACAAGGTACTTCAGGAAACTGTTATGGACTGAATGAAGTCTTGGAGAATGGATAGAGGAAGTAAACAGGACGATACATTCTCCGCCATTGCTTGCATTTATCGTTTAACATGCATTCCTGTTTACCTATTGTTTGGTTGTTTATCGGACACAACTAGTGGGACGACAATGCAACCGCCTACTCGGCCGAGTGATCTCCACAGGGCTATTTACATGAAGCGAAGCGGAAAGAAGAGTTTGGAATAAAACTCAATGTATCCCGTAGCATGGGGCTGATAGCAGCGACAAAGAGTGCCAGCGAAGACACGAGAGAGATGGGAGATGAAGCATTAAAAAATATTTATAAATATGTCAGTTTACGTGGAATCTATAAAAATCATATATATGTATATATGTAAACGTCAAGGAGGTTGACCATTGACAAAAAAGAGTAAGATTAAGAGTGCGAGGGAGAGAGGAGTTTTACGACATTCAAAGAGCAGAAAAGATGAACAGGAATTCCGTCGCCGTTTTACATGACTCTTACGAGCTGCCTTCGGCCCACGGAATTGCTTGGCGTATCAACCGTAGGCACCGCCATAACTGCCGACAAACCCAACAATTTTCCTTTTTGCCTATTCGCGGCTGCCTCCCCAGGCATACGCATTTCATTGAATGCTTCTGAAACTAGAATAGAAAAGCTCAGTGTGGAAGAGAGGGAAAGGGGTTACGAAGATGGGTCTGAGGACGTTGAAATGATATTCAAAGCACGTTGAGAGGCAGCCGATAAATTTGGCGAAAGCTCCTGGAACAATGAAACAGTAGGACGGTAAATGGAGAAAGCTTTTGATGGCGTCGGGAATTGCTTTGGACCTAGTACGTGCTTCGACAAACTTTAAATTAGTTCTTTTGAATAAAGCTCCGCGAACGATCTTTCGATTCCATGACGAGGTATACTTCGTGCTTGATGAACTTTGCTTCTTCTTTTTTGAAATTCCATTGAACACCTTGACATCTCGTACTCGTTACTCGGAGATTAGGTACGGCTTGAAGTTGCGAATGGACTTTGCGAAATTCCATGAGCTTTTTAAGCTCTGACGTGTCTTTGTCCTTGAATCAATCGCAAGCTCAGATATTTAACTGCCACACTGCGTGATCGAATAAATTAATCCAAGCTTTGTCTCAAGTTCATTGTGAGAGGCGTTGCGTGCTTGTGAACTAGGAGGTTCCTTATTACATTATAAGCGTATTTCCCAGTCAGACCTTGTAATACCATATACGTGAGAGCTTGCAAGTTCTATTGAAAATCATAGTCAAGTGGTGAACTATTGTGATACTGCGAGCTTGGCTACGAAATTCAAGTTTCGATTGTAGCATTGTTGTCGCCTTGTTCGGATTGTCATTGGCTGCCGATATCGTGAGCCGAGAAGTACGAACGTGAAATTTGAAAAATAGGTTAACTGCTTTAGGGATACGTTGGTTTACGTTCGTCAAAGATCATCCTGTATAACCAATGTGATGTCAAGCGGTAACCGATGGCTCGAAGATCAAAGTTTGTTTTCGTAAAGCTCCATTAGCTCGTTTTATAATAAAACTTTCCTAATCCTACGTAGGGTGTACCTTCGGTAGTACTAAAAGTTTCAGTCAGGAGGGGCCATAATCGAGCGTTGAATATTACAAGAAAAGTTCAACCGTGTCTGACACGAAAGTCGAGTGGTAAATGATTGCAGTTACAGCTGCAGCCACGTGACTGAGACTAACGTTACAGAGAGGTTATAATTTCATAGAGAAATCATGATGGCAGATTTCTATAATGGTTTACAGTTGGAAAGTTGGTTGGAAAGGTATAAATCTTAGGGTTGAAATTGCAGTTGTTCGAGGGAGAAGCAATGGTTCCGTCGACAGGAAAGTCTTATAATTCCTGACTACCATGATAAATCGTAACGAGATGATATCACGATGTAATAGTACTGCCATTTCGAAATCTCCACTATGTACGTGAACACTGAAGGGATTGAAATATCGTCCTGAAGTTGTCTCCATTCTGAACACGGACGTTCCCTGGGGATTACGTCGTTGTACGAGTATGCAATTCAATCACATCTCTGAAGCTGTTTTATTAGAGTCGATACATAAAAACTTTTTTTTTCTGGAATAGCCCAGACCGCAGAGCAACATCGATCAGGATATATCGAAAGTTGAAAAATCATGGTACTCTGAGGAAAGATTAGAAGTTCTCAAGGGACGACAGACGTCGATGTGTTATTTCCTTCGTATTTGAAAATACGATTCACACAGAATAGAAATTTCTCTTTCCTGACATATCTAGAAATTTTTACCACGTCACTGACAGACCTTGCACAGAAAAGTTCGATTGATTTACTTCGATTTAAATTCTACGTTCCATTTTTTTTTTTTTTTATTTCTTTCGCCCCTACCTCGGTCGTTCTTTCGTCGAAAATCGCGATACCAGGTACAGGAGGCAAGGATGATTTTTTGCGAAATTTTCGAGTATCCGATTCAATACGAATCGAGTATCTTCGGTTATTGATTTTATTGATTTATTAGGGAATCGTGGTTCGTATATATTCCATGTCGATATTACCGCGAAAAACTAAAAAGAACTCGTAATGCTTATATTGAATTCTCGAGAATTCAGAAAATACTTTATTCGTGCGAGTGTGTGGAATCGTATATTTCTCAAATCCCATATACCAGAGGCGCAGTCAGGCAGACCACCGTTCGGATTTTCAATTTTGAAATGTCATGGCTTACACACGACTAAGTCGCATTCCATCCTAGAAATGGAAATTCGATCTAGAATTATAGCCAATAACGACGGACACGTGCCCTGACTATCACAGTTTTCAAGTAAATACGAAATTTCGAAGGTTAGAGCCATGAAAGTAAACTTGCAACAAACTACCCCATCAGGTAAGTGCTTCTTTTCTAATAGATATTCGATGAGAGATGATTTACTAGTCTAAGTTACGTACTTCGGAAGCATTAAGCACTTCGCGACAGGATAATTTACGAAGTTTCAGAACTCGAGTGTTACCCCAAAATGTTCCATAGAATTATAATTGATGAAGTATTCGAAAAAGAAAATGGCGCTGAATTAATGACTATTTTTTCAGTAGTCTCAGTTCGTGTCCCTTAGTAATGACTTCATGATCCCAAATGACACGAGAATAATACGAGCCAGTGACAGTAACCCCGAAATAGAATGGCAAGTCGTCCAAGAGATTTCAAGTTCAGCCCACACAAGCTTATGAGATGACAGAAGAGAGTGACGGACAAAGATAGAAAATTATTTAAGGATGCTGCCGTAAGAGAGATGTAACAAGCCAGAAATCTCAAGTCTGCAAGGTTGAGCGAAAGCTGCGACTGTTATTCGTTGCTAAAAAAAATTTGCATCGACGTTTCACAGTTTTAATTGTTAAGGGACAAAAATTTAAGAAATCTTCAATCGAATTAATGAATTTAAAAAAATTAGTCAATTTATACATATACAACATTCATAGCATGATTTAATGTAATTTCATACATAGTGAGTAACAATAAAAAAAAAACATCTGATGATTTCATTAAATTCAATTACGAGATCAAAATTATTCATTAGGACATTGTTTTTTGAAAATTTCATAAGATGAGCTTGTCTTTGCATCTTTGTAAACGGCAATGAAATGCCAGACAAGGGCTCGCGAGTGCTTTAAAGGTTTTCATTGGAGCTTTAATTAAAACACCAAAGTCAACACCCATAATTCCCTACGAAGTAGATCTCAGGCAAGAATTAATCCAGAAAGCAACTTCACAAGCCACTTCGATTTTTTTTGTAAAGAACCTACATTTAAACTGAGCCGAGGCGATCGGTGCTCTTATCATACTTATCGCAAGCTCGTTCTCAGAGCCGTAACATTAATCGTAATTTGGTTTCATGGCTAAACGTACCACCTAACGGCATCCATGTTCTTAATCCATTGACTTGATTATCCACTCGCCTTCACGCGAGATCGACCAGTGCCAGTTTTTTCCCCTTTTTTTCCTATCTTATTTTATTACTCCTTTTTTCACCTTCTCACACGTCGTTACCGACGCCACACACCGCGACGCCTCGCTGCCCTTGTTTCTCGAGACGCGACCTCCGTCGTTGCACGCTATTTTCATACATCTAGGTAAACGTGATCGAGCTACAGGCAGCTGAGTCCGCATGGGTGAATTTTTATCAGGAGCAGCGATGCGCGTCACGACCCTTGGCCAAAAAAAAAGGATCGAGATAATCTTTTCCATTACTGTGTTGCGTCAACTCCTTCACCCCCTTCGTACACATACGTAACGTATTTTCTTAACTCGACACCTACGTCACCTTCGACCTTCTACCCTTCGTCCCTGAATCCACATGCTAAGCAGGCGCCAGCCAATTCTTGTTTCACCGGGAAATGACCAGCCGGTATCAGCTGGGAGTTGACGTGGAACAATTTCAACTCCACCAGAACGAGTAACCTGAGGGAACCTATGGAAAATTCATGGCAGCTCAGGCTGCTAGGTTCAGGTAGAGAGGGTCGGAGTAAGCGTCAGGTAAATAGTCCCGGAAACAGAGAGCAATTGATCGGGAACATAAGAGCCTCGCCGGAGCTTGTTCAGCTGATCAGTGAAGGCCGAGAACTGCATCCAGAGGACACTCGGGTGCAGGGCACTGTACTATAGCATAGCACTGCACCTCTGAAACACACGGTGAAAATGGGTAGGATTTTATGGATATTGCGAGAGCAATCCGAAAACTGCACAAGCGAGAACTTTCTGTACCGTATAGGAAACACAGCTGGAAAAGACCGCCTCCCAAGTGCACCTGGCAGATGAGTCAGGGGGTTCCGTTCCTGTCCTTAACAGTATCAAAATTGTATATCCGCCTGCTCCGCAGCCCTTTGCCTCTCTCCAAGGGGGCTCCGGTATCTTACCCGGAGTTCTGCTGATCCGTGGAGACGTCTCCGTCGGGTTTACTTCCACGGGAAATTCGAGCACCTCGACCTCGACTATACAATAACAAATCTTTCCGAAAGTATTGGCGTAACCGTACGAATCAACCCGAAAGCGTAGCTTCTTATCAGGGTGGCGATTCGAAGGAAACCAGAAAGCGACCCTTCAGGTACAACGAAATTTCGAAATTACAACGAAAAGTGCTCGCGCCCCGTTCACATTGGAGCAGCCTGAGAATCTTGAAGAATGGTAATGGAAAGGGTTGAAAACTCCTTGACTCTTGCCATATAGAGTCATCGGCAAAAGAAAAGATTTCGCGTCACACAATATTTTACAATTTTCATCCCCTCTCTTCTTCTTCCTCTCTTCATTATTTTTCTCTCACTTCCTTTGCACTCCTTGTCACGAACCTCGCGCTGATTCACGAGTTCACGAGGATATTACCAGGATACCCCGACTACCCGACAGCCAGTGACGTAATGCTAATTTAACTTTATCCTCGAGCGCAGCAGCTCAAAATAAATAATAAACAATTTAAAAGTACCGTAAAATTCTTCAATCCTTATCCAGGCTGCTGCAGTTTCTTAAGTTCCAGTTCGATCTTCCCTTCTCTCAAGGGAGCTGGCGAAATAAGTCGGCGCCGTCTCACGAGCAGCCAGGCAGCTACCGCTAGTTCAGGTCCTGGGAATTTGCCTCGAAGTACTATTCTGGTCATGAATAAAATCATGCCAAACAGCCGTCACTTGTGCAGTCGCCGTATCGCCGAGAGAAACTCTCAAGTCGACGAGTTTACAAGAAGCGACCGTACTTTACCTATCCCACTATCCTGATGCGCAACTTACATAAGTCCATCATCTTGTTCAAAGTGATGTACCTATATCTATTCTAACAAGAAGACTCAGCATGTGGATCCTCCTTAACGTTACTCTAATGCTTGCTAAAGACGTTAGAACCAAGTGGAGGTAATGCTTCAAAGAAGCATATATATATATATATAGATACATGTATATGCATATATATCAAGTCACCCATATAATGCTCCCCTTTGTCGCAGACAATTTACGTATTGTATGGACATCATATTCATATAGAACTATGACGTCACATTTTGTATTCACGAAAAGTACATACATAGGCAACAGAGTGATGTCACAACGTTATATTTTCATGAATTCATTACATAGCTGACAGAGGATGAAAATCGTGACTTAATGGGGTGATTTAAAAATTCTATAGAAATATGTGAATTTTACGTAGATTAAAAAAAAGTGTCTCTACCCTCGAACACTGTCCGGTGATTGGTTAAAATTTAAAGATTCGTATTTTCAATAAATATATTATGCGTCAGCGTCGAAAAAAGTTTAATTTACTCGGATTTCCCCCCCCCCCCCCTCATTTCCACGAGCTTCTCGAGCTTTTAGTATACAGAAAACGATCCAATCCGCAACGTCTTTACTCGATCCCGAAGCTTTCGAAAAGTTCGACCCCGGTGTTTTATGGTGATGCGTAAGTTTTTAAAGCGCCATCAAACCCCATTTACCCATCCCGTGATATACAGGCACTGTCCTATAGAGTCTCTTTGCGATACGATAGCTTTGCTATATATTTCACTCGATTATGGTTTAACATTCCTTTACCAACCCTCGGCCAAAGTTTAAACCAGTCAAAAGTTTCAACCCTCGGCACCTAGCACAACGGTTTAAGGTAGTATGCAGAGTTCGAAAAAAAAAAGATGAATACCTAAGTGGAAGTTCATGATAAAAAATATCATCCCTTACAACCGTAACTCATCCCACATTGACCAGAGGCCTGCTAACCCCACTACCTATATACACTATACATATGTAATATCGGACAGTGAAAATATTGATTCATCCCTCTGCAACTATGTGAAGAAACTTGTATGCCCTATTTAACGTTCTTATCGACTGACTGGAAATCCAAGATTGCGACCCTTTTTATCGTCGTACGAAAACCATTTTGAACCTTTTTTTTTAACTTACTTCTTAAGATTTCTCTATCGGATACTTTCACCACCGGGATTTCAGGCAAACTAAATCACGTGGTTACGTAGGCGCCTACTCAGTGCAAGAGCACCAGACTGAAGTTGGCTCTGACCTGGATAATCCTATATACTATATAAACACATCATAATAAACTTTTTACGATTCTCTGTACCACGTGAAATTATTTTCGCAACGTCCCCCATCAAGTAGATATATGTATATACGTTCTAATCAGACGGCCAATGACCAATTTTACTGTTACGATAAGTCTTACTTATTTCCCCCTACCTATATATAACTATATGAATTCTCGACAAGAAGCGAGCAATTCCAATTTGCAGCTACGTGTCTCCTCATCCGGTACGTCTAATAATCTTTAATCGTCTCGTATTAAACAGTCTTCTCCTATCTAATATCATTCCCCTCCTATTCACCCCCCCCCCCCCCCATGGCCGCCAACCACCGCAACCCTTAACATATCGTCCAAGAATACCCTGAAACTTCGAACTCCTCCACAACTTTGATTACAACCCTTATCTTGCAACAGTCATTTCTAATGACATCCAGAAGTCGGCTGATTTGTGACTAACTTAGCGTAGTATTTACCCTCGATTGTCATTTAATATAACTATATCTAATTGGACCATTCTGTTATCACCGTTCATTACGTTAGATAAGTACTACGTGATTAGATCCATTTTGAGTTATTGGATTATTATTATTATTATTATTAATTTACTGATCCATAATCCGTAGTCCTATATCGATGTAGATATTAAATCAATCGATTTATCTCCATGTTTTTTTTTTTAATGCAATTAAATTATTTTACTTATCAGTACCTGCTATAAGGTTAAATTCACATAAAAGTCTAATCGTTCTAATCGATTAAAATCGATATCCCGTGCAAGACTGAATCTGGGCTACCGTTTGAAATTTTTCGGAGCGTCCAGCCGTAAAGTAAAGAGCAACGTCTTACGGCCAATAAGTGTTTGTGTTCTACGAGGAGGAGGATTGGCAACTGGGAAAACATCGCCGAACTGTTCCAGCCAGAATTATTTCAAAATGGCAATCGAATTAGCCGGGTCTCTTTTAACGTTGATTTCTATGAAGAGTACAATTGGCCGAACGTGAACTCCAGCTTTTTCTTTTACTCAGAATGCAGACGCTACTCTTTGTTTAAGCGTCACTAATCTCTGGTCGTTTTTATCCCCGTCGCTTCTTCGTGCTCGCTTACTCTCTTTACAGTCACCGTCATTAATTATCGGAGAAACTAAATCCCTTTATTCATCTCGTAATTGAAGTCGGGGAGAAGTGGAAATGAGGTTGCGAATCTTTTCGATGCGATTGTCCTGGGAATTCCGTCATATATATATAAATATATATATATATATATATATATATATTATTGTTTTATAGTTATTTCACAGATTTTATCCTGGTTCGAAAAACTTCATCCATATTATTGTTATTGTTATTTATGTTATCGTAAAAAGTTCTCATATTCTTTGAATGGTATATTCAGTCTTGTTAAATATTCTGTCATTTTCTTACTCCCAATCTGTATATGCGTTTAGTGAGTGAGAAATACGGTGCTTTAGCGCACCTTTTTTTTGTCTCTAGTCAGACTCGTTATTTCTCGGCAAAGCAAGTCCAGATGGTTAAATCTAACGTTGATGGGATCCAACAGTGTCGTTTCTCGTGAAATTATGAAAAATGACCACGCTTGAGTTATTCCGCTTTTTTTCACAACCAAATTGAACGAAACTCGAAAGTAAGGCCAAGTCATTCGCCTGCAGTTGTCACTGCCCGACAACGGAATCCCGTGATAAATATCGTTTCTTTAGGACGCGATAAGAGTGACGAGAGATTCAGAACAAAAAGAAACTAAAAAAAACACCATCGAACGAGATATACAATCAAAGACTATTGATTGATTGCCATTTTTTTTTACTCAATTCTGCCATTATATTTCGATTTCACCCCAGACTACACTTATCTTGAATTATTTTGTTTGTGAGCCTTCGTGTTTACAGAGAATATTGAGTTGGTGGTAAAAAAGAAGGAATAATTGGTCAAATAATGTTTGGTCGTTTACAAACAATTTTTTTTTTCAAGTTTGAACAGCACATTATTTTTTGCAATTCATATTCAAAGGATACACCACGTGACTCTACGTCACCGCGAGTACCACCCTTAAGAAGCCATTTTCATTCTTGACCCCATGGGATTGATTTTCTATGAGAAAGAGCAACGGCATCTCCTATGCTGGGATCTCTGTATTCATGAACTTTGAACCTGCGCATATGGGGAGATCTGCGGGAGGTTAATTTGCGGCTGGACGAAATTTATCGCAACTTTAGGAATTTTAATATGAAACTCCGCCTCGCGGCGTCCCAATTTACCGCATTAATTATTTCCTAGGCAGCAGCCTCGTAACGTGACTACGTCGCGTATCTTCTCGACGCAGCTGCAACGGAGTAGCTCCCATCAGACAATGGCATAAGCTCATACCAAATTGCAACGAGGATACAAAGTGGCACTTAAACTTTCGATCGTTTCAAAAGACGACCATGTAAGTTATGATAAAAATGTATTACACAGTTTTATAGTAATTCTTTGGATTTTGAAAAAAAAAAATTTAGATAAATTTGATTTTTTCGATACTAAAAATATTCCGAGGTTACGAGAAAATTTTTACAAAAGATCAATGCCAACGGTCTAAATATATTTATTGACGACCGATTGGTATATCCCTCAGTTACACGTACATTTCAAAGTTCCATTAACGCTGGATATAAAAATAATGAAGCAGAGCCATAAGAAGGGTTGAGCGATCGGGTAAAGAAACGAGTTAGGGAGAAAGGGGAAGATAAAGAAAAGTAGGGAGTGAAAAAAAGTTGAAAGCAATAACTCGGCGCATTTTCCGAAACGATGAGCAACGACGTAAGAAGTGTCAAAAAATTGGGCAATGACTCGCAGACCAGATGGATGGTTGGCTGCGAGAAAAACACGCAAAGCAAACTAGGCAATAAAAATAAGTCTGAAAATAAATAACAGATAAATAAGAAATTCAATTGTTATAGTATAAAAGTGCATTTCTCAAAATTTTAGCAGGTAATATAATAGATGCAAAAAAAATCCATAATATAGTAGCATCCAGGCAAGTCGATCTCGATTCGTAATGCAGTCACGAATAATGCACCTGCTTGCAGCTGCAGTGTATAATGCCTATAAGTCTTCGAATAGTTGTACAAATAATCGATAAGAATTGCCCACGGTTTACTTAACTCTGACTATGGAATGAACTTCTCGTCACAAATCAGTCCCGTTACACTAGCTGGCAAGTGTCCTGAATATTGAAGTATCATTCTATGCAATTTCATTAACCCAAGCGTAATTTTCTAAAATTTAATAATCAAGCTCCAAAGTGAGCTTTTTCTATTTACCGTGTCCTAAAAAGCCACTCGAGACTTGAAAAAGCTCTTTTTTTTCTGCAAGTACCAAGAAGCTTAAATAATTGTTTGCTTCTGTCGCAAAGCAAACGGACTAAATTTTTAAACCTACTAGAAATGTATTACGTGAACGCCGGACCAGCCTAGTGCCTTATGTACTTGGAATTAATAATATGATTTCAATACGTTTTGTTTGAGGAATTTACAGCACTCCTGTACTTGGCATAGTTTCTTTTTACACGTAACTGTTTTTTCAGGGAATATCAAAAGTTTTCGTTGCTCAACGAGATACATTATTAATTATATATGATAATTAAATAACTTGTGATGTCGCTAATCAGAAAAATATGTTATCGAAAATTTTTAAACGCGTATAAATTTAATTTATAGGTCCATTTTTTAAAAATACAAAAATATATACAAATTTTAAAAAGAAAATTTAATCTTTAATGAAGATAATGGTGTCAAGCTTGTTGATGCCGTGTGCTGAAGGTAAGAGAGGGGAGTGTACAGGATTATTTAGACACCTCGGGCCGTGCGAACGACCGAAACTATACTATAGTCCGAGCGACCGAGAAGATACTATAGTGCGAGCGAAACACCAAAGCGTCGCTCAATGCGTCTTTTTCGCAGAGAATTAGTGCGAATGAATCGGCAATGTGGCGCTAGTGTAGCTACGTTTTGGCCTTTTGCTCGCACCGCAGTGTTTTTTCCGTTGCAGGCACGACCTAAGGTATGTAAACAGTCACCGCTCACTCTCCTTCTCTTACGTGACCACACGGCGCCCAGAAGCTGGACGCCATTAATGACGCCCAGTCATCCAGCTTCCTTTGTCGCCTTGGCTGTACCGCCGGTTGCCTGTACTTGGCGCCAGACTCGATCGAGTCTGTTGATCAGTTTCCAACAGTTGTCAACCCCGAAGCATATCGCTGGTTTCTATTTCCTAAAAACCTTGAAAGCTAAGCATTGTGCCTATTGGACGACTAAAGCAAAGAGGGTGAAAATGTTGGCTGACGCTGTGAAAAACTTGAGAATTTCAGATTGCACCTACCACTAAGGTATGCAGGTTGGTATGAGGTTGCAATACCTGTTATATAAGTAACAAATCCCTCGAAAATATGATTACAAAATTTGCTACTAAAATTTGACCCAGTATTGTCAGTCAACATTATTGAGAAGTCCGGTAAATGCTTGCAAGCTTATTTCGAAGCTCGCACAGTGCGTAATAGCCGGTGAATAGTTTCATTAAAAGCCATATTTAATCCTATCATGGTAGTAAACAGCGTCAAAGCTAAACTTTAGTACTTTCCAGAAATGTGAGCAACGACATCTACCAGGTAGAGAATCAACCAAGCAACCAACCAATACATCCCTGAAATTAACGTCGACGTTGCAATTCCCTGAAACGATAAACTTTTCACGTACATGTGTATAAAATAAGCATATAGGTTAGGTACACATAGAAAAAAAAGTCACATGACGTAATTAATTTTCGAAAAGTACGTTACACCTGAAAATTTTCTTGCTAATAGTATCGTTGATCCTCTATGGGGAATAAAAGGAAGTTCGATAATATTTCTGGTCAAAGATTAAGAATCGACAGTATACGTTGTGAACCCTTTGCTCATATGGGATTCGTTCATATGTTCATACGTGATATATCCTCTCTGTACTAATATATCCGTTTACCCACTTATCCGAAGTAGGTGGAAATTACAATTAATAGGTCTTGTGTTTACTCGTGCAGACTGTTCTCATCATTCAACCGCCATTCTGGGTAATGGACCTCTTACGTGGCTAGGATGTAGCAAGTCAAGTTTGCCAGTCTGAAAGCTTTACTATCTATTACAGTTACCGACGTTAGCCCATGCTACCTAACTCCAGCAACAATTAGCTACAAGTCTAGATACATGCGATATATATGACCTACTGTAGATTGCATGGGAAGATCGAGGTCTCTTATGTAATAGAAAATAAATGTAAAAATTAACGTAATCTTTTACATGACTGTAACACAGTGATCGATGGGTGAGGAGTAGCCGCCATAGAGAATTTTTATTTTCCCCAGGGACTTATGCCGTACCAGAAGTTAATCGTTTTGAAGAATTAATTAAAAGAAAAAAGCTTTAACCTCTCGACCTTCCGTCTTAATTGGCGAGCTTTAAGCCGAGTTCCCATGAGAAATGAATAGAGTGCCTTGCCCACCGTGGGCTTTAATTATAAATAAGCTAATGAAATATTGGCAATGGGTATACATATATATAGAAGCTTTTAACCTACTCTTTTGATATTCAGGACCCAGACTGTCCTTACACAATGATAACGTAAAGCTTAAAGCGTCGCGACGCATCTTGAGCTTTAATGTATTTTATTATTCAACGTCTGTACAAACTCTAGTAACGTCCTGCCATCTCTTAATTGTTCCACGAAATGGTAATTGGGTCAATGCTTGTCGCAAGCTCTCGGGGTGATTTAGCCGTCACGGGTAGTTTTGCCAAAAATTTGGCAAGGATTCTTTTTTCCGATTGTACGAGAAACAAAATGGCACACTCCACTGCTTTTGCGTAGCTGCGGAGGACTCAACGTCGAACGTTTATATCGATGCCCAAAGGGTTGCAAGCTCATCTCTCATCTACGACATGCATGGGGATCTGTAGTAGAGACACGTTACAGCCTTTATTGGTCGCCATTCTTTATGCAAATATTTTTCAATCAATCATCCCCCGAGGCGACAAGAGAGATATCACGATCTAAATTTTAGCTCGGATCGCTATCGATGCATGAGAGATGCATTTCGCACGTCGCCGAGAGTCTTTGATGTAAACCCGACCGCTTTACCATATCGAAGGCAAAGGGAATAAGATTCGTAGAGTTATGAAAAGTAGTACCTACTACCAGGAGGAAATACACAGGCAGATTCGCCTCGAGAACGCGAACATTTTTCATCCCCCTGCTGCAAGGGTGGTTCGAGCGTTCTTTAAAATTTTTTACAAGATTTAATAATCGTTCTCACGACGACGATGAAAAGTAGAAGAGACAGGTCTTGATTGGGTTATATCAACCTGAGTACCCCGAAGGGGATAGGAAAGGAGACAAGGATATGGTATAAGGGTGAAAAACTGAGAGAGATAAGGTAAACCTACTTTACGTCATTTAAAAGCGAGGGCAGAGTGCACCATAGGAAATTATTCATTTAGAGTTTGATTTAGTATAATTACATAGCATTCTCCATAGCAGCCATAATGATAAGCCATACAATAAAAAACTGTAAAACTTTCTGCAGCGTAAAACATAATTGAATTACATGCTCGTATGATGCTTCTAGAATAGATTTCACACGGAACGCGAAAGACAATGTTATATACCTATGTGTCAGAAGGTATAAATCACCGGTTAACAATGCTGGGAATTCCGGAGACTTGTAATTCAAATGTTTCCCATTAATATTAATGTAACATACAAAGCGACAGAAAGACGGAAGAAACACGTGGCTTTGCTCGGGAAGATCTTACGAGCATTCCGCGACACTGGCGCGCCACTTCATTAACTAGGGCGGTAACGCAAGAGAGGGAGAGACAAGTAAACAATACAAATTTGATTCCCCTGCAAAGTATTGATAGTAAAAAAATATATGGGTTAACGAAAATTTACATACTTTCACACGTGACACCGACTTAAGGTCGAAGGAAAGGATAAAGAGTGGGGAAAAAAAATATCATACACAAAGTAGGGTTGACGTATTTACATACATACGTTAGTATATATATATATATATATATATATACTATATATATTATATATATATATATATATAATACTCGGAGAGGGTAGTATAGTTGTGCGGATGCTGGATGCACGTCCCCCGGGTGAATCGATGGAGCACCTCTCTCATCCACCCTTAGTCTCTGCCTGCCTACCTAACCCAGTCCAGTGTCCTCACGCTTTCGCAAGCTCTCCCCCCTCCGTCCCCCTCTCACGCTCTCCCCTTCTCTTTCGACTCGACGACCCTCCCGCTTGCAGAATATCCTACCCTCACCATCTGTCTGCTTCTTCCGATTCTGACTCCTCTCTTCTACCACCCTTTTAGCATCTCCCCGTCCCTACTTTACCCTTCTGTCCTTCGGTCCCATCCTCTCGTTGGAAATCCAGTCTGTCAGCTGACCGAGCCCGCCTGCCTATCCTTTCCGGCTTTGAGTTGACACTCCTTTGCCTAGCCTGGCTCAGAGCCGGGTAACCGGCTGATTTTCATGAAAGACACGGTAACAATGTCCCGAGTATTTTCAAAGTACTTTCAGAAGGGGCCTCTCGATGAAGTCGCCTTGACTTATTGGCTAAAAAGGCGGAAGATGAAGTTGTCGCCAAAATATTGAATATGACAATATAATCGTTCGAGTATGTTGAGCCCTGAGAGATATCGTAGCTTATCGTGGAAAAGTTCGCAAAAACCCAAGGAAACTCTCCTAGAGAAGCTCGAGTATCTGAAACTTTTCGCTTAAATCAAAATACATGCCTATAGTACTTTAAGTGGTCTATAGGGAAGTTATAGAGAATTTTACGCGTGAACTAGGCTATCTCGTGCACGAAACTTCATGTAGTTGTTTAACCGAGTGAAATTTAGTAGATGAAATCACTGGAGATGCAAACCTATGCAAGCTCCCTCGGACGAAGATACGAAATTCACCGATCTCTAATATACGTCGATCGAATCTACGACCACTCTGTACGTAAAGTATACGAAGAATATACACGGCAAAGGGTAACTTATGTAAATGACGCTATAGCGCAGAACGTAAAATATACTGTTCGCATTAATCCGCCTGTACAAAGTAAGCGCATACACATATCTCCGACCTTTCGCATGATGCCAAGTATAGTATAACATTAGCGTGTAATTACAGGATCCATTTATTTACGGTATACAAAGCAAACAAGTCCCTAGAACACGAGGCTGATCTCACAGCGAGCTCGGGTAAGGTACCAGAGAGCTTGCGGCATTTTAAGTTGAGCTTGCAGCAGGAAAGTATACGCGAGACAACTTACGTCAGAGAAAGAGAGAGAAGGCAGTCGGGAGCTTGTAAGCTGGACAGGAATTACGATTGCGGTTACGTACTTATTTAACTTTACTTAAGCTCGCCCACCCCTTGCAGCTGCGCCCCTCTAAAGTGAACCCAATAAAATTAAATAGCCGTGCACAGTGTCCGTAATAGCCGGGAGCTATCGTACGGAGGAATTCTAAGCGACGTTTCGGCCTGAATAGCCGACGCCGAAGCTTTCGTGCATTCACGCTCAGACCTCGGCTACTTAGGTGCTTATAATGTACAGCAAGTGCCCCCTGATGAAGGTTCAACGTTAACTTTGAAATTCTTCAGTACCTGTCTACGGTGCGCAGCTTTATGCTTAACTTTCTATCGGATAGGATACCCGTATTGCCTTTAACTTTCCTCGGAGTCGAAGCCTTAATAATAATTGCAAATTTGCAACGTAACCTATATTCTGTCTGTCTGGGCTAAGCTGCAGTCTGGGAGGACTCTTTGAGAATATACCTGAATATGAACCGATTCGTGTGCTTGTAACGGTATCACGTAAACCAAAGTGCAATTCTACGCATGGCAGTAACTCCTCTCGTTTTATCTCTGTGTAACAGAATATCATTGAGATATGGACCTGCTGCCAGGACGTAGCGATGCTGTGAAAGTCACATCCGGTCATTAAATAACGAACTGTAGTTACTATAATCTGTACCTGACGGTTTTATGATTGCGAAAAAGGATCTGCTGCAAGGTGCCAAGTACATCACTGTTTACAACGTAACGGAGTCCCCTGCTTGAGGCTCGACTCGTTGTTTTGCCAACTGACAGTCTATTCTGAGTAAAAATGATTTAGTATGCAGTATACATATAGTAATAGAAGTTCATCCAATGAGACTATCCGCCACTAACAATAGGCGTATATCTACAACGACTGTCATTTACGTACCGTTATGCTAAATAATTTTTGCTGGGAATTATGTACACGTGGTTACTAAGGTACTGTAGAATTGTATTTTATATAATAAAAGGAAAGCTTTACTCGTAAGCTCTTGTCTTAAAAGCCACGCGGATGGTGCTTTTCCTCAGATCAATTTCTTCCTCGTAACCCATATGACTATAAGTCGATTAACTGTGAGTGGGAATATAGCAA
Organism: Calameuta pygmaea; assembly: GCA_031762395.1. Classification (NCBI taxonomy): domain Eukaryota; kingdom Metazoa; phylum Arthropoda; class Insecta; order Hymenoptera; family Cephidae; genus Calameuta; species Calameuta pygmaea. Next base: position 1,388,332 of record JASANN010000252.1, read on the forward strand.
AGCTTTTGGTATAACTCCATAGATATAAAAAGCTTCTCAGCGACTACAGGAATTTCACTGAAGCTTTGTTCTATGCTTTCGGTCGGAATATCAAAGCTCTGCGTGCATTATCGATCTTACCAAGACCTAACTGGACCTCGAGTTTCCTTGATGGTAAACAAGCTAACAGAATCCTGATGCAAAGCACCAATGCCTTTCATGGAAGCATCGTAACGATGACTATAGCTGGACCACAAACGTGGAGCCTCTGGTACGCGAAATGAAACAGCTGCGTGTCCGACAATCTCGGCAGCTAGACAGGAAACCACGATGAGGCTTGAGGTTTCATCGGCATGTCTTCCTGCCGCAATTCTCCGACCAATCCCAAGCTCTCATGACGTCCCGTCAACCACCCACCTGAACCGCTTCCGCCCGTCCTTTGCGAATCAGCTCTTGTCCTTTACCGTATAGTATATTCCCAGGCCGGAATTTCTTGCCTACCCGGTAGTTTGTCCACTTTCCCAATAGGTTCGTCCGGAGCTGTAGTGACGTAGAAATGTAAAAATATATAATCCTAACCTAGCCGAACCTTTTCTATTCCCCTTACTCCACCCTGACAGCCATATCAAATCTCTATTGTGCACACGTCTTTTCTGAAGAATCGTTCCCATTTTTCTTTCCCCTTTTTTCCCTTTTTTTTCGACTTATCTCACAACCCGACCTGGATGATTTCTCTTTTTACATATTACGCGACGTGGTTTCATTAAAAGTTGTATTGCAAATTTTTTTGGACCTTTTTTTCTATTGTGATTTATATGGGTATTGGCAGTTACCGTATACTTGGGTATTCGTGTTGCATGCATATAGTCGATATATAGGTAAGGTATGCATAGTGATAATACCAAGAATCGGAATCGCGTGCGAATACGTGATAAACTTAGCGAAAAGTTATCGCACACCGGTGGATCGTGAATTTCCCATATTTTCAAAGTTTGGCAATGTCTCGTGGAAGTGGCACGGCGAAAATTCTGCAGGACGTTATTCTCTGGGGAGGGAGGGGGAGTACACGTACCGTATAAGGCCGTGAGGTATGGAGCATGGCATAGGCCAACCATAATCGAAATGTGTGGAAAACGAGAGAAACGAAAAGCAGACTATCCCGTTAGCTGTTTCGTGATTTACCTTATGGCTCTCAGTGACTTCTTTTACGACCCATCCCCCCCCCCCCCCCCCCCTTATCTTACCGCGTGTAAAGTTTGCGGGATACCATTGAAATTTCTCATTCGATGAAGACGTCAGGCCTTTGATACGTGATTGCTTTTTTTTATTTTTTCTCAGAATCCTGAATTCTTCAATTTTACGACAATATACCTATAAGGATCGCCATGAGAATCGATCCAAGATATAATTTATACTTGTTATATGTTTGTATCGAGAATGTATTACGCTGATTTATTTTTACGATTTCAAAAGTAATTTATTATAGCCTTTATCAATGCCTGTCTGGTTAAAAAATTTAGCACGAAGGTTAGAAAAATAAATTGAAAAAATTCATTAAATAAAAGCCAATACAATTGTATATATTGAATTTCATGTCAAAAGTGGTTTCATTGGCTTTTTCAATATTCTAAAAACACTTTTGGTCAAATTACCTAAGCGGTCCATTTTTCATGAAAATGCATAATCACTTTAATATTCTTCTACTGATTTCCAAATCCGTCAAATGCCAGCATGGAGTGACGCGATCGTAAGCTCTTGGCTGCAAGGTGCCGTTATCCTAGTACTCAACCAATATACAGTGTGTACCAGATCTGCCAGTTATCATTATTATGACCAATGGTACTTATTCAAACCCTTTATAATCAATATCTTTTGTTCTACAAATGAACCTTCGCTATGGGATTATACAATGATGTAAATTTAATATAGGCCTCATTCTTTTGTACTGTATGGTATACTTAGCATACATATATTAATAAAAGACTGTTAATTACTTGGTACCAGAATGTAAAATCACTAAAGGGAATAATAAATTTTTCGAAAACTACTAATCCCCTTGGGAATTATCATTGATCAAGATTACCGTATAATTCCTATTAGCACGAGCTCCACGATACCAGGTGAATAGTTGAATTTAAGATTTCTTGTGCGAGATAAAAAAATTTCTATACAAAGGGTGCATAATAAGATCCATCTGATACAATGATTAATATCCTGATTGGTCGACCATGTAAAATATTTTCGTCATTAAATAAAATTCGGAGTAGAATTCATTCATAGAACCGAAGCTCGGCTACAATATTTTCTCTTAACTAACACTCGCTGGTGCTCTTATACCAGCCAAGGATAATTCTATTATACATGAAAACTTACCCTTAGCCTCGAAATTACATTTTACAACCCTCCAAAAATCTTTCGATACTTTGACGTGCAACTTTGACATTTCACCCTCTATGTTAATACTTTTAGGAACCTGCTCGTTTGTGTATGATATCTGTATAGCGACCCTGACACCAAACACCGTCACGCGACCAACCCTGAGCTTTTTTGTCCTTTCCACCCCCTCTTATCAGATAAATTGTGCACTTGCTTGCTCGCCATATTAACAGGCTAGTCGACAAGGTTGTCCTGTCTCGGACATCAAAACATGAATTACAAATACCAAGAATCTAGATACGAAATATATAAAATATCATAAAAAATATTTTATTTTACGCATAACCGAAAAAAAAAATAAAAATACCACAATAAAATAAAAAAAAAGATGTGAAAGTTTTTCACTCAAGCCCAAGGCACTTTTTTCCAATAAGACCATCTGCGAGTATTTCCTAGGGCTATAGTAGCTCAGTAGGTACCACAATAGCTCGTCTAGCCCGCAGGATCTCATCAGCTGAAAAGCTCCGGACTCCAACTGAATACTAATAGCCCAATTACTCTTGAAAAATCATTTGAAAGCTCAGCACTGTCCCTCAAGATATACAATTCCTAAAGGACAGGTTAGTGTGGCCAAGGATTTCGTATCGGCAGAAAATAAGATAAATTCTTCCCTATCTCATCTGCCTTATAATCTCATTCGAACGTGGACCAGACGATGGTCCCAACTGTAAATCGAATTCCACACAGTTCGGACAGTTAAACATTAAATACAATTACATCGAGTGACCAGAAGACAAAGGACTCTTAGACCATAGCCCAGATAGATCTAAGGGAATACATTGTTATATAACCAACAACTGAATCACGTGGTCTATATATCCGATTTTAAGGCGAGTTTCAAAAGTCAGGACGATGCAACCGGAAGTAGCGTTTTCCTTTGTTAGGCGCACCAGTTGAGCTATAGGTATGCAAATACTGACAGTGCTCGAATGTCGACCACGACCGTAATCTACGTCTTCGGTACGTAAACGACAAAGGGTGGTAAAATCGATAAAGCTCCCCCCCCCCCCCCCGCTCCCTCCCCCTAACCATTCCTTGGCGAATTAACATTTCACTGACGGGATCGTTTCTAGAACCTAAAACGCTCCTTGGATTCTCCAAGGAGATGATGCCGGTAACGAATGAGCGTTAAAGCAAAGGACCGTCAGAGGGAAGATTTATCGTCCAAGAAAGTCCCGCACGCTTCTTCCGCCACGTCTCTTACATGTTTGGATTTTCATTCACGTGCCGCAGTGACTATAATTCTTGGAGCCGATTGTCGAAACGTAACCCACCGTTTATCCTGAAGATTTAAAGCCGCCTACAGTGGAACAACTTCCGAATCCATTATTACACCAGCAGCCTCCCCAAGAATTGAATAAAAGTTAGCCAGGTCGCCATATTTGTTGTCATTAAAATAATTAACTTCGTTCCTCATATTTGTTTTTCCCTAGTTCAAATTTTCATGAGAATATATTTTTACAGGTATCAAGATATAAACGGATTATTCTGTTATTATCTGGACATCAGTTTCCCTGTTCTACCAAAGTTACCCTTTTTCTAGGTCCCTTCTGTAATCTCCACGTGGCGGGCAGTTACGAGTTTAATCGTGCTGTGCGCTTGGGACACGTACAAAGGAAATCCTGTAACTAACTAAGAAGAGACAGGAAACACGCGTTTCTTTCTGCCGTAATGGAAATCAGCCCGTACCAGGTTCACTTAGAGACTGTATCTCGTACTGGTACACAAATGAAGATTTCGCTACGATCGTGACTCTAGCGCGAGTAAAATGACAGGTCTGGAACATTTAATTATAAGAATTCATAATTTTCATCCTTTTTATGGGAAATAAACTTCATTAGCGAGGTCATCAGAGTAGCGTCATTAGGGTCTCCTGGAATTAGCTTCGTTTGGACCAGCGTATAGTCTCTGCTCGGAGTTACCCAACGAGACTATTACCGTACTGCAAGGTATCAGCACTGGAACAATTATGAAACACCTAACGATCTCTACAGATGAAAAAAGAAAGTTCAACAACAGCATCCGACTCATCTTCCCTCAACGAATCCCAAGAAAAAAAAATCTCATTCCCTAATTACATCAAAAGGTATACAACCCCCTTAGCCATACGTCTTCCTCAGTAAATTCTTTGACTAGAACCCCAGAAAAAAATTCTCGTGCACAGCATCCAGGTCCAGGTAGATGGAAAAAAAAATGTATCTCCAATAAAGTCACGGTAATATCGGCGCATCGCATTAATTCTGTTGTTCTAATGAAATCGGTGCTACCCGCTCGATTCAAGTACAATTACTCCGGATATACCGGTAGGGTACCTGCATCATCCGCGTAACGTACTACCAACGCCGACGCCGACGCCTCCGCCGTTCCCGCGTGACGAGCTGATAACAGACTTCGACGGTAACTAAATTGGGATGCTGAACGGAACGCAACTAGCTACGAACGGACGCAATGCATGGAATAATGTGTATATCTATGTATTTGTATACATAGGTATAAATAGACTATATATCTATATTCCATATGCTTATATGCCACTACGTACTATCCACCTACGGTAAATTGATACATACCAGCACATCCTATCCAGCATCCAGAAGTCGACAATAAGGGAGATGTACCTAAAGCTACGTCCATTGATTGCATTGTTCTCATTGTCCTATGGTTGTGCACGCCTTCGTACTCCGTTGTGTACTCTGGCATACTCCTCTCTTTGCTATGGTCCAACTATCCCTAGGTACTTGAGTGCGCACCCGTCTTGTTCAACGTAGTCCAGATAATACAATTAATGCTAAAAGTATTCTGAACGCTTTACGTACATACAAGCACGTGCGATAAGCTCAACGGGACGAAATTTTTGGGATTTTGAAATCGATCGCTGTGCCCGGCTGATTTTTCGATGGATGCAAAATAATTGAGTTATTGAATTGGGGAGGAGGGCAGTGAGCGGGGGGGGGGGGGATACGTAATGGAAAAGAGCGTCCTAATTAAACGACACGATTCGTTGCTTCGACTCGGCATGCATGACCTCGTGGTTCGCTATCGATTTTCAGAGTTCGAATGCAACTGGGATATAAATGCATTTACTCGATCCTGGGTAACGTTATGCTGTGTACATATATATATATATGTTCAGCATTGCAACATTCTTACTAATAGACGTGCCCTAAAGCACGGAATTACATATTTCGATAAATCAATCAGACTTCCTCTCGTTCGTATTTAATTAATTTTGCGTCATCCACTTTTGTTCAAGCCAGATTATAGAAAAAATTTTCATGAAAAAAAAAACAAACGTATTTATGGTAAATCGTAATAAATGTTTCGAATCGTCCGTGGATGCTGCATCCGATGGCAGCCATGATAGTTGGATTAGGGATTCAAGAATTGTTTAGGGTCATCGAAGTGCAAGTTGACATTGCGATGTAACGAGGGATGAATATGTGTCGATAATGGTATAACGAGATGTATTCATAGTACTTAGGTAACGTTGGACCTTCCCGAGCACAGCCGAGACACGCAGTGCGGATGACGTTCGTTATGAATTTCTAAAGCCTCTTTTATGTAAACGTGCAATTTAATGGTCTACGCCCCAGATCGTGCAGGACGCAAGTGAAAACTTTAGCCAGGGAATGCGGCGGCGTAACGAAAAGATTTGTGATTTAGTGTATGCTATTTAATCCTGACCTTAATTGAGGCTCTACGTCCTCGAAAACCTCGTGCGATCTTATCCTCACGCGAGGACATACCAATCTCTAGGTTTTTTTTTTTTTTTTTTTTCTAGAGCATGACTTTCTCAAGTGCTACGGCTCTGGTGCAATATGGGTCTATCTTTTAAGATTTTGAATTTACCCGCCAATTAATTCTCCTTCAGGTCGTAAAACGTTAAACTTTATTTTCATTCACGTTTTACCACCCTTGTACTACCAGAATACGCGTTAATGCCTTCAGGGTGTATTTACAACTGCTCGAGAAAAATTATGTGAGCTCGTACATACGTGAAATAAATGTGTTGGCGAAAAGTTGTGAGAAAATAATATCGAGAGATGAAGTATTTTTTTTAGTTATCGCTCAAGGGCTGACATTGCTTTAGTCAAGAATGATCTAGATCTTTTAATGAAATTAACTCACCATTCGGTATCAAAGTTTGCGTATCTGCCGGAAGTCATGTATACGAGTCCCACGAAGTTCGGTTAAGTCTGCGGTATTGCTTGGGGCTGGTGATCATTTGGTAATATTGACCGTAGACTACGTGGCCTACGAACAACTGAAACAGAAGGAAATTCGTGTGAGTTTATGTACATACGTGTTGCTGGGAAACATTTTGCGACTGGCCCGTGGAGGTTGAATCGGGTATCGGGTCGAGAAAGGGAGAGTAAGAGTGAAAGAAATATCGAAAGGAGTAAAGGATATAAAGAAAAAATATTATGGAAGGGGATATTAGGAGGCTATTAGCACAAGATAAAATATTCCGATAGAAGTGCTGAAATAAATAGATCAAAATTTGGATCCTAATTTGCAAGCAACTTATAGAAGGGTTTTCATAAAATATGCAAAGTCCCAAAATCTTTCACGTGATTTTTATACATATATACATACACATATGTACATATATTATACATACTGGGTAAGACCCGTATCTAACATGATCATCAAGAAAGTCGATACTTCATTATTTGAATGTTGTTTTCGTTTTGAGCTACCCCAAGTTCTTCCTTCCTATTTTCATCTGCAAGAACTTAGGGGCAGTTGAGACTCGTTCCAGCGCGACAGTCGTCCTTCCGAAAGTGTCTATAGAGTAGCAGCAATGTGAGCCCATAAAACCTAGTGGTGCATGAAACAATTATATACGCAACCTAGGAGGGGTGGAAATCGATTCCCGGAAATGCATTTATTTCTGGCCACAATCATTCCCGACAGCGATTGGCCTTTTTCATATACGGAAGTCATTGGGCGTACGCTTCCTGATGGCACGGCATAGCTCAACCGGAAGTCAAGCAATAACGAGGGCAATCTATTCGTGTTTTCGTATTCGATGCTGATGCAAAGTGGTGTGCATCCACCTGCACTATCTATTTAATTAAGGATGCACTGCCGTGAGTAGACCGCAAGTATATCGAACCAGAGAGTGGAGAGAACCACCCTCAAAGTTCAGACTGAAGTTGGTCTCATATTGCGGAACTGAACCGTTATTTTTATTGGTGCAAAGATATTCCGGATATCAGAGGGCAGAAAAGCTCAGTCGTTCGAATGATAAGGGTCGATGGCAAAGAGCTGAGAGAAAGAATGAAATGGCTGTAAGAAGAATAAATGCACATGCGTGTGCACGTACGTATCACGATATGATAGTTTTGTAAGAAAAAAAAACCTCAAGAAGAATTACTACTTTTTTATAAACGCAAAAAAAAAATGTAAGGGATCTAAAGTCATTCAAATTTTCCCGCTCTCTTTCCACTGGCTTCAGACCCACCTTCCTACTATTTCACTGTCTCGTGTTCCAGGTTGAAAAATCGATCTTACGGAATAGCTCGTAATCTTCGAGATTTTACGAATGTTCCCCTCGTGATTTCGTCCCGAAATTCAAAAAAGGGTGCGTCAAGCTCTCATTGACTTTCACAGAGGGTGCGCGATCCTCGTATATAAATATAGCACGGAGAATGCGTCTTATAGTACATAAATGCAGAAAAAGTTTCACGAATAAAGCTTACTTAAAAGTATGAAAAATCTTCTTGAAAAGCTTCTTTGCAGACTTCACATACGAAAAGCTCAGGGCACAGCTGGACAATGTGGAATCTAAAGTGCATTCAAAATTTTCACGCTTTCCCCGCCACGATAGATCCTAAGTGCTTTAGCTTCTCGAGCTTGCATAATACACTCAAACACCATTTTGAATTCCTAGATGAATGGATTTACTGTGTTAACTTCGAACGGATCTCGAGAAGCGAGTTCTAGCGTTAGCTTTTACTCACGCGGGAACCAATACGAGAAGAAAAAAGGATTCCTCATTCATTCTCAAACGAATTGGTTCGGCCCGACCTCGGAAGCTCCATTTCCACATGAGAAGATATCGTCGAAAATAAAGCACCATTCCTAATTCCTACTGACCGTGGCTTCCTTTATCACGTCGGTATAGAAGATTCCTGTAATGAAGCTTTCGATCCCAATGGTATCGTCCAGACCCGAAAGCTCCACGCTCTACGATACATGCACGTATATACTAAAGTACCAAAGCTTCGAATTAAGTTCAACGTATAGTACATAGCACTTAAAAGCATCCGCATTGCTCTCAGCACCGCGTATCTTACACTGCTCACTTAAAAAGAATTATATATGTATATACTATACTGCACTATACTATATATCATATATATCATACCATTATTGAATAGATACATATATATTATATAGTCTAGATGGAAGGCGACTCGAAACGGCCATCCGTTACTGTTAATATTATGCAAATATGCTCACGTGGTGCTATGCACTTTGTGATAGATGTGCACGTTACGCATAAGCATATGTGTTGCAACATATCTATTATATGTGTATATATATATATATATATATATATGATAATATTTGTATAACTGCACGTTAAATTTTTAGCGGACAGAGACTTTGCTTTGATACATAACTGTAACTAGGTATGCCTATCAATGTATGTATATCGATTCTCTGATAATTAACCCCTTTGATAGAGAAATTTGAATTACGAGCTACGCTTCGTTTCCACGTAACGGAATTGGTACTCGGTCTACTGTACTTGGCGTCGAATAATTAAGTAAACCATATAGGTACTGGAGCAGGGAAATTTGAATTTCTCGTAGGATTTGTGTACCAACGAAATCCAGGGGTCTAGTCATGCAGTAGAAAGCGTAGATGGTTTTTGCGAAGAAATGGCCGTAAAGCCAGCTGGATGTAGAAGGCCGATGCTGCAGCAATAAATTTTAGTTATGATCGTAAAATTTTCTGATCAAATAAACTGACATGCAAACTAGATTATCTTTCGACGGCGTAAATTGAATAATGGTCCAGGCTTTTATGATGGCCGGGTTGGGAGATTGAATGGCGACGGTGACTAAATATTTCGAAAGAAAAACGAAGTTTATCTCATTGACGTGAGTGATCCTTAAGGTTTAGAAACGATTCGAGTGTTTTTTTTAAATTTTCCTGCCAGAAAGGAAAAAGTTGCTTCCGTGTTGGTTGAACGTTGTAGCACCTTTGTCATCCATTTGCCAAAGGGAATGAATTCGTAAGAATTTAACGAGCGCTTCTCGAGGAAAGTACTTGAGAAAGTAATTCCTAGGAACTCACGAAGATCTTCAAATATACTTATATGAGCTAAACGATGTGTATTTTAAGATCATTGATCTTGCTCTTACGACTTTTGATATTTTTATTGTATTTATATGTTATTGATTTTATTTATCATCCTTACTGCCAAATAATAAGTATCTAGAGCTATGATTTATTTCGTCATAGATTATACATTTCGTAATATGTAGGTCGGACTGGTGTTTGAATCTAGAATGTATATTTTGTTAAATAAAAGATACTTATGGTTATAACTGGCCATTGAAATTCCACTAGATGAGACCCCGTAGGACTATGATATCCCATGAAATAAAACGTCATTCTGCGGGCTAAGGCTGCTATACGTTTCCTCTAGTGGATTCCAACTGGAGCATTGGCTTTTCAGTCGAGAGCCAAATACATAGGCAGCGTGCGTTACCGATCGAAGTAATGGAGGAGAGGAGAGGAAGATAAAAAAAATATGGTAGAAGAATAGAACAAACAAAAGAAACTAGGATGAGAATTTACGAGTCAAATAACTTAATGATTTTTCATTTTTACGAAATAGAGTCGTGGGTCTTCGTTGTGCGTGGCTGACAACTTGTTCGGTTGTGACGTGGCTATTTTGAATAAAATTCCACGCATTGACAAAAGCCAGTCATGTAAATTTTCCAGATACTTCGTAGTCTTGTTTATTCCTATCAGTTTTGAAATTTTTGATGGATGAAAGGGAGATCACTTTTGACATAGAGCTTCGACAGTCCCTGAAACTTTGGATTTTTTTTTTTCTTTTCTTTTTTTATTGGTACAATTGTCAAACTTAGTTTTCTACTCTACTCAACTTTCTTTAAGATGGAATTTCAATGTGGTGGAATATAGAACGTTACGGCTTGACCACATTGCTTCCTGACTTTACTTTAAAAGTACGTACCAACTGGCTAATACAAAAGTTCCCTAGGAATAGTCAGAGGAACTTAATAAAAACTTTGGTGCAGATTTAGTTCGTAGACAGAAAGTATAAAAAACTTCATATACGTATTTGATTTTCATACAATTCTCTAAAGTCGCGATTGAAGATTATCAGCATATTGTAATTGCACTTTCTTTCTATTATCAGGATAAATAAAAAGGGGTGGCAGACTGAAATATATACAAAAATGATGAAATTCTCACGAGCTCGAAAACGGCTTCAGCAGCAGAATCGTGACTAGGATTCATAAATCTTATGAGCGGGGTGAAGAAGAAAATATTACCCATCCAACCCTCACCTATAGGTCTTATAGGGTTGGTATCCCTGGCATCCCATATCTACGGCACTGCCGGAGAAATATTAAGGTATCCAGATCGGATCGGTCTTAAATCATATGAAAACTTTGGCCTACCTTGTACATGGTTATATTTATCAGGTTAGTGAAGGGTAGCAAATCATGTCTGAAAATTCTCTTGTCTCTCGCTGAAAATTGACCTTGGGATAAAATCATTAAAATTTCTAACCTCAAATTCCAAATCTGTCAATGGTATAGTTTGGTTTTGATGGCAAACTATCCGTAGCGTGAAATCCATGCTCGGGATTCGCATTTCGAATAATATTCAAAAGGATATCGTTGAGTTTAGAGTAAGGCTGAGCATGGTGAGCATTCTGCTGTGTTATATATATAGTCAAAATCCGTAGGCTAGAGGGGTAAGGAGTTATCGGATTCAGGGTGTACGTGTCAAAGGTTGCGGAAATGCACTTTGGCATAGATTAGGATAAGGGTGCGTAATGTGGTCTAGGATGAGTCAAAGTATGTTGAGAAATAGTATGTGATCTTTAGCCTGGATATTAGTAATCATTGGGAAATGCTTGCTGAATGATTGGAGAGATGCGTTTCACAATGTGCCATGTGTCATAAGAGTCAAGTATTATAGCTGGATTCGGTATCTATGATTTTCCCTCTTTGAATTTCAAATATTATAGAGAGTTTAAAAAATGTATTATTTATCCCGTATATCTCCTATCCAATTTATTTTTTTATACTCTGTCAGAATTCCTATCAGGCGTCTTCACCCCTGTGTACAATTTATTCCAATTCAATTACCTTCTAACGGTAATATGTTTATTGAATACATAGGATCTCTCTTGACTCTTCTACCATATCCAGCATCCCAAGATAAGTTTCATCTGGTCCAACCTCACCTAAAAGAACCTCAGAAAAAATCTTCCTCTGACATATGTCAATTAATCAAGACAGCAAGTCGTACTGGGGCTGCTGCATGCACCATTTATAAATCACGCGTTCTTTGGCGTTTCTAGTAATAAAATCGACAAAAAATTCTCCATGACTAAAAAAGAAAAAAATTGTGCCAACTTCATAGAACGAGAGTAGAGTATAATACAATGAAAAAAATAAAAACAGTATAAAATGATGCCGAATAATATTTTCAATATTAAAAATGAAATAAAATAATAATTTAGTTCCAGGAGAACCTGTTTTATATTTTTTTAAAATGTATATTTTATACCTATATGTGAGGTTGCTATGAAATAATCATGATGGCACACACTGATTACTTCTGTCTATAGATATATGTATAAATAGCGTACGCAACCATAAGCGTAAGTAAGAACTAGATAAAAAATATAAATAAAAAAAAACGTGGGCATACTTTATGAAAAAACGTCAAATAGGGAAATATCATTTGCAAGTAATATCGCTACAGACAAATTTTTCAAATAACTCATCCTTTCCGTTAACCAAAAGTAATTTGGAGTCCAATCTGACGTTGCCATTGGGATTCCATGGAAAAAGCAATCGGGCTTAACGGATTATTTCCAGCAACTAGGATCGCAAAATAAATGGGAAAAAAGCTGCCGCTATGAATTTCATTTCTTTTTTTGTTCAGCATTCCTTCTCGTAGAAAAAACATACAAAATTATGCAAAATCGAGCTTTTCCAAACTAATGTTACGTACGCCCTAGCGGCTAGCGAGGCCTTTAAATTTGATAACGAAAATTTAGAAGTAACCGAAAGAAAAGTAACGACCAGAGGTAACGTGAATAAAATTTGAATGAATTACGAGTGGTAAGAATATACTCAGTGGTGGGTTCGCTGCTCGTTTACGGTGTGGAAACACGCCTTGATATTTCAACGTGGAGCGATATTCCCTAAAATGCTTATGGATGGGTAATAGATATTTAATACGCGAAGAAATTTGAATTTGCGATATGTTGTTACAAATAAATTGATTCGTTTCGATTAGTGCTTGTTGTTTACAGTCTTTGACTTATGAGAAATTCGGGGTAGAAATTGTGATATTGAATTACAAAATCTGACTGTATGTGAGGTTAAGGTGATAACAAAAATTTTTGGAACAGAAAATATCTAGTATCTGCGCTACTTGATTTTGAAAAAACTATGCAGCTCAACTTTGCCCGATAACCGATCCAGCTTGTTCCCTAGGGTATGTAATAAACTAATAACGAATCCGTACCTAGGGCAGATTACAAATATTACACTGGATCTAATACTCTAACGGTTGGAGATAAGAGTGACAATATACAGTCCGGACTTTTATGCGGGAAGCTAAACGATTTTCTGAGCATCAGTAATCATGACTTTGACTGCTTATATGTATTGTCATTTTTGGCTGATGCTCTTAGCTATAGTTAGGACCTGGGAAATGCAGTCAACTAAGCAGGGTAGGTGACACAGGCAATGCACTTGGTAACGTGCTGAGTCTGGAATTCTATTGGCTGTTGGCTATGTTATTCTGTTTCGGAAATGATAACCGATGCTACACGTAACACTGATTACAAGTTAAGTTTAAAAAAAAATCCTAATCTTTGCACTCTATTAAAGTATAACATTATATCTACAAAAATAGCAATTATTATATGACACAGACTATATCTACACTTCTTTCACTAATTAAAATAAGATTAGTGTATTAACGTAACTGTGCGTCATCTCTTGTTAACGTTTACGTAACAGCATAATCCATAATGACCATAGTCCACACAATATACTATGGCTGCCATGGGAAAGCTTTCGATTCTGGTTATAGGATAATCGATGAAGCTATAATAGCAAGAACACCATGGTGCAAAGCCCATAACAGGCATAAAATTGATATTAACAATAAAACATATTTTCTGAAATACCAAAACATAAATCGTGATTAATATCAGAAAATAAATGAAATCGTATTAGCATAAAATACAAGGAAAAGATTCAAAGAGAAAAGATTAAGGATAAATAATTGGCTACCACAGTGACGACGTGTCCCAAAATATTCCTGGTATACACGATGACTTATTGACTGTAGAAATTTCAAACGTTAGAAATCTGACAGAAAATATTTTTCCGATTTAACACCCGAGATATCAATGCATGATAGACTAAAGCTCGTGAATCGTGTCCTTTGTAACAGACCATAAACAAAAGCTCTTTGTGATTTGGTTTGCTGGTACAGCAATACGCGTAACATCCCTTTGCATCAGGATTTGGTAGAGTTTCATGCGATAGTTTATACGTACACACGCTTATGTATAAAGGAAAGAGCATTAAATACCAGTACAGTATAATGGCACGTGGACAAAATGATAGACGTGAATAAAATCTGCGACATCAAAGCCAAATACGAATGGTGAAAATAAGTTGATCGCTTTGATATATTAAAACTAAAAACAGGCCAGAAGTCGAGAAAGATAAAATGTTTATAGAAAGGTCTGGTGGCATCGTTATTTTTAGTAGTAACATACAGCAGAGATACGTGCGCGATTTGCTTGTATAATGATCACACGGTAAAACTGTATATACGGTGGATAAAGTGCACTGTGCCTCTTTTGACTGGGACGAGGATGTAAGCGGAGGAACGTCTGAGAGTCGAGTAGTAACGAAAGTTTGTTAATTAAACAATTAAAGTAACCGTAAACAAGGGAGAAACTTGAGATTCAATCAGAGAAGGCAAAAGCAGCGTAAATGCTCGTAAAGACGAATTTATTAATTACAAAAGCATTCGGCTCTTCCAATTAATGCCTGTGAAAATTAGCGCCAGTGCGGACGATGTGAGAAGCAGACGGTATGGTTGGCATGAATGGTTATTCACGAGAGAATACAAAATTGGCTGAATTTTCTATATGCAGAGAGAATAAAGTTCGTGCAGACTTCGGAAGGAGGTAACTTAACGTTCTCTTGTGAAGTTTTAATTGAACCACCTGTACGTCAATTTTTATAATACCTATTGTCCGGCTTATCGAGCCTCCAACTTTGAGCTTGGCTCGAGTAGAGGAAGAGGTAGTGGTAGAGGAAGCTGAAAAGGGAGAAAGACGAAGAGAAAGAAAAGGAAGAAGAACAAGAAGAAGTGGGACCTCAGGTGAAGCGGTGATTAAAGAGAGGATCAAGAGGGTCGTCAGACTCTTGATCCAACGAGCTTTAATGAAGACCCAGTTACGTTCCTCCCGTCATTTTCAACGCTACCGAACTCTCTATTGGATTGTATCTCTGGCATGGAAGCTTTTATGTATCGAAGGTAACAGTAAAGCTCGCTTGATTCCACGAGTGATAACGCCCTTCAACCTTTATACTTTCTGATAAATTATGGATGGGGATTGAAGTATGAGCTAACGAAATGCTTGATTGAAGTTGCATGTTATTGCATGAGGATTATAAGGAGATAAAATTGTGAAAAGCTCTCCGGTAACGAGCTTTATACAGTTTTCGTTGTAAATTAAGCTCTATATTCGCTGGAACTTTTTTCGCTTTATTCGTACAGAGCTTCCTTGTGCTACTGTTTGACTTGAGTGTAAGTCCTGAAGAATTCATTCTACTTCTGAAGCAACTTCTCAAGTTACTCTCGAGTTAACCTTCTGACAGTGTTTGGAGCTTGCACAACTTTATAAAGTTCTCTCAAGTTCAACCTTATCGATAGACATACGTACCGTATCTCTCACTCACGTTGATCGTTAGAATTTGACATTTCGATTAATAATGTCACTGATTGAATTATGATACACTTGGTAAATTCGATGATTCCCTTTGACATTTTGAGTGCTGAGAAACTTCTGAAATGCGATACGATACGCTCATATTTCTTCTTGCGAATAATTTCTCTGCTTCGCCCAGAACCCAAACTTTATCCATATAATTTTTTTATGGCAAGATAAAAAAAAAATCACATTCTTCAGGATAGACTTAAAAAGTATTACGAATATTATAGTTCACCCATAAAAGCAAGTATCTATTGTAGAGTATCTGCAAAGCGCAAGCAAGTAATAACAATTATTCAAAAAAGAAGAATGGGATAAATTTTTATGTACATTTTTTTTTTAACGTTAAAGGCCATGGAGAACACGAGGATATAACTTTGCAGACGGACATTGATGAAAGCTCGCCCCACAACATGCGAGCTTTTTGAGTTCAGCGGATAAAACCAGTTCAATGAAGAAAAAGGTAATATAATAAAAATTTGAAAACAAAAAATACGATCCAATCTGGAAGAAAATCTTATTAATATACGCACTTCTATCTGTGCTTTCTCTGTTCGTTCACTGACTCAATTATTTTAATACTATCTCATATCTAAATCTTTCCTTCCTTCTATACTATAGACTGAGCAGCTTCCACTGAGACTTTAAAACTTTCGCAAAGCTTAAGGATAACCAGACCAAATAAAAGCACCTACAACCAATCTCATCGATACGTCCAGTATCTATATAGAGGGTCTCGTAGCTTTCAGTAAAATCTATACACGTATATACCATATACCTCTATACCCCATGTGCAATAACTCCAACTAGATTTTCACATTCCATCACTCTGATAGTGGGTGGACGCTAGAAAAAAGAATCAAGATTACTGGACATTCCCTAAGGAGTGGATATGCCAGGTCAGCCCAGGTCATGTGAAATATTTCCACGAAGAGTAAGAAAAATTCGAAAAATTTCAAATAAATAGCTACTTTAGAAACGATTTACGTGCGGAATACGTAACGCTTTCCTATAGGAAGAAGTGACCCGGCCAGACTTTTTGCAAACTGCTGGAAATACTCGCGAGTCCTGTTTAACGGAGAGCTTGATTTACAGACGGTACCCAAGAGTCCTGCAAACACCGAAAAGGATTTCACTATGTGGTAAAGCATCGCATGGAGAAAAAGAAAGTAAAAGTTCTTTCACCTTAGCTTTTAATACGTTTCCAAGTATGATACCCGGTACGTTGCATTTAATAACGTGAAATTTTTATCCCTAGAATGACAATCGCAGTAGCGAATTTGCCTTTAAAATTCAAATTTTATAGCCATTCAACAGAACTTTACTGACTGTATACTCCGTATCTAAATATGCATATTTATATCTGCACACGTTAATGGGCAATGGGAAGATTATACTATCCTGTGATTCCACGTCCGTACTTTAGGATAGATTAAAAAAAAACAGTTACAGGCTGAAACACATATTTCCTCTTTTGTGCCTGCCTCTAGATCGATGAACAGCCAGGAGTTAAAAATATAGTGAAATGACACGCTGAAAAATATACATACAAAAGCTTCATATAATACTTTAAATATTTGACCTACGCCATGATATGTGTCTACTGTAGCAAAGATATTGATAAGATTAAATTTTCTTGTAAGTCCACGAATTTGTTATCTACTGAGTACGTGAACGACTTTTGCATAGAAATAAATATTAGGATATACTGTACGAAAACACTTTTCAGTATAGGCATTTCGAGGATATACATTTGGGTTATATTTTTCAGAGAGAGAAGGAGGTAAGGGGGGGTTAAATTGAATCCGATGAAAATCAGATCAAGTAATAAAATTAGTTCGGGCAAACTATGAGGTCATGAAGGAGGTCGTGACTGACAAAGATTTATGGCAGGTAGCAGTAATATTAGAATCATTCGAACCTGCTTGGAATCATGATGGTAAATGTTCTACGTAGTGAGAGGCTTTTAAATTTTAAATTAAATTCGATGAACTAAATTCATAGGGATCTTAGGTCAGAGAAGGTTTCAAGTTTATCTGTTCAACCTGAACTGTATGTCAACCGACCTAAATCAGGAAGTACAGAAGATCCTTTGGAAATCGAAGAAGGTTTTAATGGTTTCGCATACGTACTATCGATATTATTGTATGACACTTATACCGTGTCTATATCGATGAAACAGGAGAATAGCATTGTGATCAAAGTCATTTGAGGATCCTACGACTATCAATTCCAATAACAGTAGAGCTATTGAAACCTTTTACGGAATAAATCCAGCGGCATTTCAATTTCTCATAGACAGAACCATGTGATGCTGTGATAGATCCTGGAATAAAATATCATTGTGGCATTCGTGTACAATCATACGATAGGAAATCGTAAGGTTACAGGATAAAATTTTGCATGTGATAAATTAATCATCCAGTAACCAGACCCATCATACATATCTTCTTCTTCTTATTCCTTATGGCTTTATGCCCTCATAGATAGGGCCAAGTGCCAGCCATCATATATATAAAGAAGGACCAAGTCAGCAGAGATTAAAGTAAAGAATATTCTAATTTCTTTCATTCTCAACTAAAATCGGAAGTGTGTTCTGTGTGACCTTCGTATCTCTAACATAAAAAATATCCATACCAGCGTTGTAGTATAACAAAAAATATACGAGGAAAAAAAGACTTGGGAATAACGGGGACTGTCCTGCGACTGACGACTCAGGTCGTACCGTTTGATTTATGATAGACCCGTCCTAACCCCCTCCGGAATCAACCTTTCCGAACCTTCTCAGCAGATATCGACACTTCCGATACTGCGCCGACGTTCCTGGCAATAACTTTTATTACAAAGTATATACAGAGTTTACTCGGTAGAAGATACAACCTGGCACGCGATTTGCCGGTGTAGTTCGTAACGAGTTCCTAGATCCGTTAGCGGGTAACTTTTCCAATCTAACTGCAATATATATATATATATAAGCAGCGGTAAACGAAGTTAAAAAAGATGACGCGTTATTTATATTTACAAGTGACTTGTCAAAATTATACCTTAGGAATAGCAAAGTCTTTACAAAGATTGCGAATGATGCAAATGGTACAAATGGAACCAGTGCTTGAGACTGATGCAAATTCCTATTTGTTAAAGTTACGTAATTTTCTGTAGAACGAATCTTTCTTGTTTCAAGTTATACCGAGAATTCCTTTAAGGATACTCAACAGTTGCAGCTGCTCTATTACTTCCGGAAGAAAATAGTTTCGCACTCAACATCAGGCCATGGTGCGTTAATATATTTTTCTCTAGTTTTTTAAAAAAAAATTCAACGGAAAGTTTTAAGTTTGATGCATACGATTATTTAGGGATTTTTTTTGTTATACCTAGAGATGTAGTAAAAGATTGCCAGTGACGTAATAAATACCTGGTACACTATACTTCACTAGGTACACGTGTTGATAATATATGGTACAAAGAATTTCTGATTAAAAATAGCGGAAAACTAACATTTTGATAGGGGTTGAGACTGCAGCATCCTCCATAGTAGAACGGCCGAAGATTCATGGGTGTAATTGTTGTGGAACAAAGTGGCGCAGGTGCATTCGCTATATGAGAATTTTAGTAATGCAGCAGCATCGTAAACTATAATGGACCTTAAGGGCATTTTCAATGGTCCTTAAGTGTAAATTGAGATTGCAATTGCTTTCGAAAGATTTACGTTGCAATTCCTGATGGAATTGCTAGTAAATACAGGTGAGATACTGTATAATATAGTATACACGATATGTCAAGAGTTTTGCAGGTTTTAACAATTTATCATCAGGCGACAGGAAACGTTTGTTTCGAAATTTAATTAAATTTTTGTTTATTAATAATTCAAGCATGATGGATCGACACTCATGATTACGACTGATTGGAATCCACTTTATGAATGCTATGTATTTTACAAAGTAATTTAATTAATTAAATTTTTTTTTAATTAATATATATATTATACTAAGCCCAGCATAATCCGTATGTCCGGTTCTTTGAATTGTTGGTACCATTTATCAAGAAAATATAAACGCCATGACTTTTCTGCCGAGAAATGTGAGATCGAGGTAGCCATTGTTTAAATTAATGTTGGATACTCTCTGGAATTCATAATTTTAAGCCCATTGTTATACCAGTATAGTGGGTGGGTTATAACTCCTATTTATGAATACCGACGATTATCAATTACCACTTAGAATCTCAGTCCACTATCCACGTCAATTCAGCATCCATGAGCTCTTCTGTATTCCAAATTCGGCATAGAAATTCAAACCATGAATTCCGACGTGTACGGATTTGAAATCGACATCATAATGCGACTCGAGTTTCCCTGTAGAAAGAACGTCGCAGGGTATCGATATAACCTCTGAAATGAATCAGACTTCATAGACTTACAAAAAAGAAAGAATACAGATATACCTCTGAATCCATCCTGATACAAACGATAACTGATATACGGATCAATCGCATTACGAATTTTAGAAAGGGCGCCCTACCCCCACTTAAGGATTTCGATAAAAGGTATGTCTGTCTTTCTCGTACACACGTATATCTCCATAAGTCCGTCTCTCTCGCACTCGCAGCAGACATAGGAAAATGTGGTATTTTTAATAAAATCTTTTGTATATCTAAATAGCATACTCGAATACGTCCGCACGATGTGTACGACGACTTTATACTTGTTACTGATATTTTATTATAACTCAATGGTAGAGGAACGAAGGGATGGCGATTATTAAAGTAGCACCGTAGGCACTGCAAACGGGATTAAACTCACAGTCAGAGAAGTACAAATTACTTTTACAGTTAACGATCCGCCAAGTAGTACGAAGTTAGTATGATAAAAAATTCGTTGCGGCTATGAGTTTATTAGTTTTTAATTCTCGTTTCGCTTTGTTTAATCGCTTCATGGATCTTATTATCGAAGAAACCGGCTTAGGAAGTTACTCATTGTAGTTGTAATGGGGATATTATAGAAATTCAATTATTTCTCAAAGAAATTTATCAACACCAATCCATAATCCATATACGTACCTTCTCGGCAGTGTAACACTATCGAAAACTAAACTTTTGATAATCGGTACGTTTTAATTTAACAGTCGTGACGAAACTGACAATTTGGCATTTAATGAAGTATTTTGATTACAATACATTATCCGTACCTCGCTATATAAACCATGCAGGTAAGTCGGCGTATCATTATTATCAGCGAACAGTGCATACCAGCATCATCATCAATGGAAGGATACCTACTTCTACTGATGTTGCTGTCACTCTGTCAGGCATAATTATTTGTAAGATTTTCTTATTATCAAAATTCTATGAATGTGCATCGAATTGCATTTTAGTGCCTGATTGCATTTTGTCCAAGGCAACCATTAAGCACCCGCACCACAAAAGAGTCGTCGGATTCAGTAACATTGTTGGTACCACCAGGACCACCAACGCCACCACAAATTTATTATCCTAGTTTATCGTGGCTTTGGATATGGCACGATTATAATTGGTACAAAAATTTTCCATATGCAAAATATAATTTTGGAAATATGCAAACGGTCGGAAGTTATGTACAACTTCCGCCTGGTTATCCTGATGCTCCTTTTTTAAAAAAGAGAGATTATCCAATGCCTTCGATGATACGGTCAAAGTTTGACGAAAATACTAAATTCTATGATAACAATGGATATCCCATGATGCAACATTTCCCAATGACTGATCATCCAAGGCCATATGAATATCTTATGGGTTTCACTGTTCTTGATATCAGCAATAATAATGCCGATATTAACAGCAACGTCAATCTGAACAGCAACGTAAAGAAGATCAGGAGACGCTTTTGGAAAGGCTCAGCACCCTAAAAGGTAGAGATAAATTGTTTCTATATAATATCCCTTGATTTTCAGACGTCAGATTAGAAATGGTGGTTTCGTGCTGGACCTTAATAGTCCTTCTGTTATATTCTATTCCTATACCTCTTGTGTTATTCCGACGGTTATCCCAGCGTCCATCCTGAGTAGGATCAGCCGTTATCCTGGGCTGGGATCGTTAAGGATGATCAAGGACTAATCCACTTTATCCTGTGTGCTACGAATTACGAGTGGCACCCTCTGAGAACACGAGACGTCACTCATATAAGAATGTGAATTACGTTTTGAATCGTCCTAGAAGTCGTCTAGAGACCTTTAGGGACTATATATTAGAAATAATAATACTGTGAAGAACGAATATATAGGGAGAAATATTCAATCTAGTCCTTACAACGAGGCTTATCTTTTCCAGCTACATGCTAAGACGTGATCAAGGAACAAGGACTATTTCCACGGCAGCATAAACGAGACTTAAGTTATACTTTGTTTGATGTTTTCTTATTCGTCGTCAGATGAATCTTCCTTACTTTTTGATTCATCAAACAGTCTGTGCAGAAGTCATCTTGACACAGGCTGTACGTGGAACGAGATAAGTACCAATGGATAATATTTCTATTCCACTGAAGACGATAACACGAATCCACAAGGTAACAGCTGCGTTATCTGGTTTGATGAATTTAATTGGAACAAAATTTGAAGTCTAGTATCATGAGTCTAAATTATGTTAGTTCGTTAGACCAGTGAAGATTACAAACATGCTTTCACTATATATATTGGTGTACTAATTAATTTGATTGACTCTAATTTATGTTCAAACTTATTACCAGGAGGGTATTAAATGTTTCATACACGCAACACGATAGGGGTTACAAATTAATTAATTTTGATAAAATATATTTAGCAACTTTGTTACCATTTATTTTAACACTCTAAAGATTTCATAATGTTGATGATAGTCTAAATCAGTCTAAGATATGCGCAACCTTCAAAATTTCCCCTGTGCTTAGCCTTCTCTGTAAAAATTTCTTTCTGTCTGAAGACGTTACCAAAGTTGCTCGATCCCTAGGAGAATAGCCTGAAAATCGTGTTTGCCGTATTTAAAATTATTCTGCGACCTTTGAAGGCTCTTGTAAAGAGGGACAATTCAATTTTTATAATTAGACTTAGCGCGAGCAATATCGATTTTCGATATCAAATTCCATTGCTTAAAAAAGCCTTAATTGATCACCCTTGTATCCAGTCCATTGTCAGTTTTTAAATCAGCTGCATCAAAAATCCTGTTTATCTCTCCACACCATTTTCGACTTCCTCCTCTTGGGCATCTGGAACGCGAAAATTCTTATGCCGTTTTCAGTCGTGCGAGACAAATTGGAATTTTCGATTTTCCCATTGACATTCAATTCCTTAGCGGAATTCCGTGAATACATCGAATTCCACGACACTCTGGTATCTCCATCGCTACCTTGAAATTTACTCACGATCCCCTCATCTCCCTTATCAATATTCTTTTTCATCCCATTGAGCATCTCTATCTGTCCATAATCCTTTTCATCAGACTTCAGCTTAATCCATGTCTTGCAGTATTCATCACGTACTTCCGGTTTGATATTCATTCTCCTGATTTCAATTCCTGTCCCGACAGCGTCATCCTCTCGGATGACATCACGAACGTCCTTAAACAGAAGTAGCCATTCCATGTGATGACTTCTGTTCCTGAATACCATCGAAATAAAGCTCATCCTCAAGAAATCTTCCACTAATGTTCCTGCGCTTTAGCAGCTTCGTAACGTGCTATGTCCTGGCTTGCATCTTCGTGCAATTTATCCTGACGTCAGATAAACTCAGCAACTCCTGGACTTTCTCGATGCCATCCAGAAAGTAACTGGCGACATTTTCCCAATGTAATTCAACTTTTTGTTACGAGGTTCCACCCTAAGCCAATACCAGGGCAACGAAAGGATTTTCACGACGTCTGCAGAACATCATTATCCTCGAAGGAGCCGATGGGTTTGTTATCGGTGAACTGTAAGTTCAGGTGACCTAAAAGTTTAGAAAGGACGCGTCTTCACCTTTCCATATGTCTCATCCAGCACCAAGATTTTTCTGGCCTCGTTTCGGGCCTAAAACAAAATCAATATTCACACCCCACTCGAGAATCAACTAATCAGACATGAAGAAATTAATCCAATTAAAAAAAAAAAACACCGTTAATCCTACCAATCAAGTACACCAAATACAGAATAATAAACGAGCAGTGCAATTGCACTTTTAGATTGGCTGACGTCGTCAATTAACACCATATAACAACACGGTAGGTTTAATTCACAGGTATTTTTTTTTTAACGGAATAACCCGCTGTTTAACAAAAAGCATTATCATTAATCTCAAAGTTGAAGTACCAACCAATTCACTTTTTTAATTATAAAAATGAGCCACGTGGCATGACGAGTTTTTAATAAAATAATTATCCACCTGTTCGAACATAAATCTTGGACGTTTGCGTTATAACTCAAGAGTAATGAAATGACAAGAAGAAAAATTTGCAATCTCTTCGCGAGTATCGCGGAAAGAAAAAAATAATAATTGCAATAATTAAAACGAATACCTTAGTCGGCGAAACGAGCAACAGTGTATACAATAGTTTATAATTAAACACTGTTTTACGAAGATAATGTCAGAGGGCGCTTATCATCCTGAAAGAGCCTAGTTCGAGAGCTGCGTCGAGGGTGGCTGGAATAGGGGTTGAATATCGGGGGCTGAAGATTGCCACAGGCCGGCTTTATGAAAGGGAGACTTCAAGTCCTCGTGTTACTTGGCGCTTCGGTGGTTAGGAGCTTGCACGAAGGTTCGTTATTGCTTGAAACTCGAGTTATCTGGTTACCTGCGCTTACAAACCGCTGGCCTTTCATACGGCCCGATCCACGTGCCACAGAAGTGCCTAGGATCTACGCGAAATTCCAATTTTATAGTATTACGTAGGAACAGGCGTGCTTAATAAAAAAGTTATCCAAGAAAAAATTACTTGTCCGCTGGTTCTGAGTCTTTTTATAAAATAACACGAATTTCATACCCTTCGACAGAAACAGATCTGCTGCACAGCAGAAAAAATTTACCTACCCACCCACTATGCTTGATTCGTACGAAGATTTGGTATATTTAGTTATACGTGAATATTTATGCTCGCATATTGACGTTATGCAAAAATTCACGTATGCTCGAATATCGCAATCACCCACTGCGGCATTTCGCTCATACCAGCTGGTACGCGCTAATTAATTCAAGGCCTCGTATTTTCTGCTAGACACTATTCCATGCTCGTTAATTATCCTAGCTGTATATTGCGCGACGGGACAATGTCGGAGTTTCAGCAATCCGTTTAACGTCTCGTTTTGCTAAACCGCTATGTGTACATGAACAAAGTATATTATGTGGTAACGAATATTCAGAAGATCCTACAGCGAGAACGGAAATTGAAAATTTTATTTTGATTAATTAAACTTTAAATACTAAGCTTTCTTAGAGGTAATAAAATATGACAGATTTATATTAAATATATTCGTTAATGGATAATTGATTTTAATTAATTTATAGGGTAATTTTTTAAAAAGTCATTGCCTCTTTATGTTATTTTATATTCTCATGGAATATACTCTCAGGAATTCTCTCATTACTGACCAATCATGTGTCTGGATCAACCCAACACACGCATAGTGTATTTGTGAATCAATGTTTAATCGCAGCTTTGTACAATCTCTATGGCGCCTAGTTGCTTCCATTCGAAGCACCTGTTAGCTTTGTTATCCTGCTTCTATTCACTCTCTGGAGAACTACCATCCAATTACATCTGAAACGCCGTAGCTGTACTAATTCGTATGTCCATCTGGTATAATTCGTAATAATTCTGACATCCATTAAAGGACCATTCACTCTTCTATTTTGAATTAATAATTATATGGCCAATGACAAATCTCGAATTGGATGATTTAGTATAATGACTTTTTAATTCGAATTATATAATTTTTAAATATATGCTTTAACGTAAAATCGCCGACTGTCGCCACTTCTCGCGATGCCAATTGGTTGTCGCTGTCGTCATTCTATTGCAGATCGTGAATGTCAATTTGACAGATTATGGTTTCTTTAGAAATGTTAAAACATTAAATCATTTTTTTAGCATTTACGGGATGCTGGTCCGACAAGGACGCAATAGATCTGTAATCATTAGTGTAACTATCATCTTACTGAATTATGTTTAATAGACAATCTCCGTATCTGATATTAGATATTAATCATGCTGAAGATAATACAGTGTAGGATTATAATAGATATCATCGAGAGAGTCATAGTAATTATTACTGTTAATTAATATCTGATGTAGAAAGTAGATATATATACATATATATAAAGCTCATTTAGAACAATTATATCTATCGTTTAACCGTCGAACAACGTTAATTATAGATTGTCAATTATTCAATCATCAACAATGGTCAAAACATGTCTCCGTTAAGGGATTAATGACAACATGCTGAATTCTCATTAAATATTAACGAATTATACATATATCTACGCTATCTAGAAAATTGCTTGACAATATTGTCTGTTATCTATCGAATCAGGTGAATCTTGAAAAATCTTGATTAATCGCCCATTACGAAATCCATAAAAATAATCATAAACAACGACATTCGTAATCATTCCGGAAGCCCTGAACCGTTTGACAGTTACGTAGGCTCGTTTTGACCCCACATTTTTTACGACCATATTTATCTGCATCAGCTGGTAAGACTGTTCAGTCGTACCACACGTAATATTAGTAAAATAAGCGAGAGTAAGTTTTAAGAAAACAAAAATAAAAGAATAATAGCTGCTTTTCTTAGGCCAATTAAAGAACGAACGAAGCTCCGAGCTAAGTCAGAAGCACGCTAATGAGTCTAGACTGTCGGAGCAGTGATGTATGGCGTAGACGCTTTTCAAGAACATGCTTTTTTCTTCAGCTTCACCAACTTTTTCTACATCAAAGAGTGCGCCCATGGTTTACAGAATTTTTTAGATAGTTCACCGTTACTAAATTCTATATAAAAATCCCTACTTGCTCAATCGTAGAGTAAAGCATTGACACGGATAAGAAAAATATGGATCGTTATCAATTAATTTCTAGAGGAGTATTTCCAAGGTAATTGAGAATCTCAAACTAGCGGAGTGCACTGGCGAACACTATTATCCATAGCACACGGGTCAGCGAATCTATAAAGTAATTGGCCCTGCTAGTATTTGAGAATGGAACGGAATAGCTCATAGGATCGTCAGTAAATTTGAATAGGTATCGACTATCGACCAACTGACTGATATTGAGCCACTATGAGAATTCTACGAATTTTATGTACATATACAATATAAATTGAATAGACGCATGCGTTGCCCCGTTATTAATTAATTAAATTGATGCAACAAAAGGAAATATGGAACATCAACGTCCACGTCCATTGTATACAGTAGATAAATATTTAAGACCCTTTGTTGAATTTGGTAAATACAAATAATTGTCAGACAATAGATACCCATATTCGGCAGTCAACGATGCTTTTGTACAGCATCCCGTCACAGATACTGCAAAGGACCATTTGCTCTCTCCCACGAGGATATAATGTCCTAAATCCACAGACATATTATTGGACCAGATAATATATTTGGCTGGATACTACATTGCAATAAAGTGCAGTTCCAGCAGAATATCTTGAATTTATTTTGAATTTATCTTTCCATCGTTTTATCCAATTTATCCCTCGGCTGCTCTGGCCATTTCATTACCGTGCTATACTTCGTCATATCAGGCAACTGTGTTGAAAAAAAAATGATTATACATAATTTTAAAGACGAGAAAAGAAAAAAAATAATATAACGATTAAAATTCCTGAGATTGCAGAAAACTTACTTAATGCCAGCTGAACGGAGATGAAATCACGGGAACCAAGTGAGGTCAAGTGAAAGGGAGGCTGGAGCCTTAGAAGCTGAAGTCGTAGGATCCTGAGGAGGTGAAACTAGAAGAGGGCAGGGAAAAGAGGGGTGGTAAGCTTTTCAGTGCTGACAGTGCTTGCGGTATGCCTAGCCTTTGCACCTCAGGGCCAGTGTCTCACCCTGACTCATTTTTTCCTTTTTTCACCCTCTTTGAAATCCCTTTTATTCTCTCTTTCTAACTCCAGCCTGCTACCCCTATCTTGGCGTCCTCTCTGTCTCTTACCTACCCTACCAGACCAAGTCTCCATCTTCGATTTTCTCGCGGCTTGGCCTAGCGCTCATAACCTAGATTTTAACAGATAATAACACAGCTCCTGCAAGATCAGGAAGCCCGTCATTGCGCTAGATCATGACTTCCGGTTTCTTGGATCTAGAATTAGGATTAACACCTTGTAGCACCTTGACGGTTCTTTGTATATCTTGACTATCTAGCTATACCATATACCCAGTGGGTAGTAAATGGAAAGTATCAGCACCCTGTAAGAATAGAATTTCGATCTTGTACATTTTTATGTAAATAAGGTATCCGATGGTATCCCATATCATCCGATAAGAATTGTTCTTGGGTAAGGGAAGAGTGAAAACGAGGGATAACTTTTTCTTCCTGACTGACTGGATAATCCAGGTGGGATTGAAATTCGAAATTAATGAGACAAATTGAAGAACCTAATTTATGGTCCACCTCGATTCAATCATACGTTCACCATTTCATAACCGCAGCTGTTTCGAATGCAACTAGCTGTAATGTGCGAATGGACAAAACGTCTGACTATGATACGAAATACCAAATTATTGCTGCATTTGGTGAAACAATGCGTTCGTCTGCAATGAGATCGGCTACGTTATCGAATTGCGTAGAAACGAAATGAAATAGCGAAGCGTCAGATTAGCACAAAAGAGCACGCATGGTTACGTGTGCGGCCCTGTCAGTTTATTTTGGCCCCATACGTGGTTATAGCGTAATAAAGAAAAATAGTAAATCTCCAAAAAATATATGAAATATATTTGAAATACTTGAAAAAAATTTTTGGCATTGCGAAAAAAAAATGGCCCCCACATATAACCTCTTCTACCTTGATCTTACGTACTGAGGTAATCTTATCCACAGTAAAATAAGAAACAAAATAAGATAAGAATCAAATTCAAAAAATGATGTTACGTACATATTTAAAAGCGTCGCGACGTCGAAATAGCTTCATGAATAAACGTGACGTCGCCCTTGATGCCAGTCAACCTTATAATTCGTACATGCAGAGTACAGTACATACATACGAAACAATCTTTTGCATACAAAGATAATGGTACGTGATGAAAAATAACAATTCCAAATTCACCCCCAGGAAGATCCTGGCTTAATCGAGCCTCAGGAAAGCAGAACACGTCGTAAAGGTACACGACGAAATTCTTCCACATCCGCGCAATTAATCTCAAGCGCGAAACTCTCCCAGGAGTTCTGTCGGTACAGTCTAGCGAAAAGTTGGCCAAGTTTGTACGTGGTGCAGTTACTTGCCGTGTGGAGGGAGTAAGTGGAGATGAAAAGAAAAAAGCAGCGCTGCGGCAAGATTCCGCAAAGGTGTACGAAGTATCCTTCAATTACCCTGACGAAACGTCGTACTCACCATGAGGATAAGACCATCCACTGTATACATATAATACTTAAATAGACGTGTACATAAATATCTCGTAAAAAGTACATAAGACCATATAAATAATTTCACGTACATAATAGACACACAACACCTCTTCGAATTAAATTTGACAGGCGTACATTTCAATATATCAAAGTAAGACGATAAATGGGAATTAAAGCCAGTAGACTAGCAGAGTTTTGCATACGGAAACATTGACGTGGATTCTCGCGAGAAATGCGATTGCGTGCGATGCTTAAGCTTCTATTTAAATATACCAGGGAGCCTTTATGTTCGCAACACGACCAAGGACGGCATAATGCGTTTATAAATAGAACTTATGTGCATTGGATATCGATACGGTAATTTTTATCGTAACGGCCGTCTCGTTCCATAGAGGTCCTTGTACTGAGCAATTGCGTACGGGGTCTCGATACTACGACTGGAGCACGTGGCTTGGATTCACTTGATTGAGGAAGTCAGTCGATTTTACGGTAAAAAGCAAATGGAATTGGTAATTGGACAGAAAGAGACAGACATAAAGGTACTGAGAGCGTTAGAGTTAGAATTAGAGTCAGAGAGAGAGAGAGAGAGAGAGAGGAGATATCTGGCATAATAGACTTTACCACAGTGGAGAACAATAAATTCTCTATTCTGTGTACATCATCAAACTGACTAGGAATACAGTATATCTCGGCAATGTAATGGGTTACTAGTATACATGTATATGTATATAGAACAGTACATCAGTGTACTCTGGCTGGCAGGCAAGCAATGACGGCAAACCAATGGCGTCAGCTACTCTCTTGGACCTTATGGTACCGAAGATTGGAAAGTCACAGAGGGTCGCTTTTAATATGAATTAATGTGCGGCCAACTGAATCAGAATCAGGACTCGCTAGGAGAGGATACGAATATTCTTGTGAATTCTAATCGAAAACGATGACTCGAACATTAGACGCGCTGCCGCGTGAAACGTGCTCCTGGGTGTAGAGTGTGAGTGAGTGAGAGAGAGAGAGAGAGGGGGAGAGAGAGAGAGCGAGAGAGAAGGAGAGTAAGAGTAAAGTGATGATGAGAGAGACGATAGTGAGTCTTGGTAAGGGGATGTTGTAGTAGGTAAGCGATGGAAATATCGAGAGGAGCTATTAGATGCCGGGGAAGGCAGAAAAAAAGCCGAAGTGATTCTCTCTGGGAAAATGGGGGCGGAGGAGTGATGTGGGGGGGGGATGAAGGGGGGACAGGGGGAGGTAGCGAAGGATATAAAAAGGTGGCCCCATCCAACCTTGGCCATATTACGCCAGGGGTTCAATTTCAACCAAGACCCACACATTATGTTTCAGGGATGCTGGATCCTTGAGGACTAGAAAGATATTATGGCGAATCCCAGGAAGAACGGGTAAATGAGAGGGGAAACGGAACAGGAGGAAATGAAGGTAATAGGAAATTGTGAGAGGTGAGGGCAGAGCAATTGGACAACTGGACAATCCGATTAAATGAAGATGGGAACCAATGGGAAAGGACAAGAGGATGAAGAGATGAGTTGGTATGCTGGATTTCATGACAATAGATTATGGGAATACTATTCTTTTTCTATATATATATATATATATATATATATATATATATATATATATATATACCGAAGGGATCTTCGATGTTTCGAGATCAGGACTATTTGGTCCATGGTGGGATGCTGCGAGTATATGTATTCATAGTTGTTCTATATCGTTTAGAAAAAATTGTTAAATGTAAGATATACTTTGCATCAAGCTAATTAATTAATCTTGCTCATTAATATTTATGGGCTTGATGCCTCTTTCCGATTATCCAAAATTCATGAAAAATTCATATTTAATCACGTACGCGTCATCCATTAGTCTTATCTGTTAGCCTTCGCTAACTAGCTTGATCAGCTTTTCCAAATGAGCTTGAATCTCTTGGTGTATGCTTATGTATATACTGAACTGTCAGTACTTGTGTTATCTGAGTGCCTTTCCAAAATTTTGAAATGGGTTTCTCTATGGGTTTGAGCACGACGATATCGCACTTTGATTATCAGACCCACGAGAGTGGTAATCAAACTAATCCTTATTCCTCATTCCAATCTCACGACATCCATGCAACTAACTGGAATTCTCTTCTGATAAGGAATTTGAAATTTCGCCGCAATAAAAGTGAACCCTAAAGAGGAATTCTGTGTGGAAACTGCGACAGAAGGCTGCTCTACAAGGACTATATGCATATGTATGTACATACCTACAGAGTATAATATTGGTCTTTACGAGGTCGAACAAGGTTCCTGATGATAAAAGGAAACGTTTGGATTGGCTACCCTCTTCCCCCCTTTCTCACAATGCATATCTTATCATTTTTTTAAACCCCTCCTACACACGCTTACACATACATACTCCCTCTTTCTCTCTCTCTTTCCTGGAAGAACGCACACATTTCTGTGTTTATATATATATGTATGTGTGTATATGTATACATATCTGTATGTTATTTCCAAGAACCGCCAGGAATAAAAGGAAATAATGATAAGAGGATAACAATAAAATTTCGAGAAAAAAATTCATGACAAGAAAATCAGAAAATTGCTTTTGTATAAATATGATACATGCAATTTTTTAACACCTACTTAATTTTAACGATGTAATTACGAACCTGTATAATTGTTTTTTTCTCTCGCTCTTTACTTCCTTTGAATTTAATCAAATAATCGTCTTTTCGAGATATTTACGAATACTGGATCAAGTCTTCCTACTGACATTACGAATTTCGCAATTCTTTCGCAATCTCGACATTTTATGGCTGCTTTCTTAACATTCAATTGGCAAAGTAAAAATTTTGTTTTTCACATTGAATACAGTGTTACTGCTAATTGGATGGAAATATTAAATAATTTTCAAGGCAACATATAGATGTAAGGTATTGACTTATACAGTGGTCTGAAATAAATAAATTTTTAATCTATAACGAGAGGCTATAATAAAATATATTTATAACAATATTTTTATAAAAATATTTCAATGATAAGATATGATAGGAACAGTGTGAATTCATACTGAACGATATACAATAAAAAAATTGCATACTTTAAAAAAAAAATCCCTGCCAAACTTTCAATCTGCATCATGAATATTTGATATGTTTATGCTGTGTCGGGAATAGAAATTGTTTGCCAAACTATACCTATGCATATATCAGTTCCCAAAAAAGATTGAAACTGCTGAATAGAAAGGGAAGAACAAAAAAGAAAAATACACATGATAGATGTATCCTAGTTGATACAACATAACAATGCTACTGGAAACGAAGTGTCTAGTGTACCTTGATAACTGCTGGTACACCGTTCCCTTGCAATACTTATCATTGGCACTCTGATAAGAATGACTAAGAAAATAATGAGAGCCGTTACAGTGATTTTCATTAAAAAAGTATTCTATGGATTATAAATACCATTGAAATCAAGTGGAAGTAAATGAAACATAAAGAAAATGTCTTCAGAAATCGTAGCTGGTTGTTGACAAAATTATACAGAAAAAACATAATTATTAATAACGTCACGTTCAAGGGGAGTATCATTTCAGCATACATATCGACGAAATTATTTGGTAAAATTTAAAATCGGATTATTTCAGCAAAGATGGCTACCAATTTCCTCGATAAAATATGAGAGAGAAGATAAAGGAAGGTGAGAAAGTAAGAAATTAAAAAGTACTTAAAAAAATATATAAAACCCATATAAAGAAATATAGTGGGAATCTCTAGGCAGAGTATTTCCAAAGTACAGCAAAAGAAACTTTAAATTATTCGAACGTCCTGACAATTCTGTTCTAATATTATGAACTGTCTGTTCCAGCTGTGCCAATTGGTTCATGTTTTCTTGCCCCATCAAAGAATTCATATCTCCTGGAAAATGAATTTATCCAGCATCCGATCAAATCCGATGAGACTAAAATCCGCGTCCCCAAAGTATCAAAGGCTAGAAACTACGAGCAACCAAGCCTTTCTCCATTGTTCATCTCCGTCGTATTTCAATTTCGTTACCCCTTTGCCTAAGCCATTGACATTTTCATTTCTTCAAGATCATACTGAGCATGAGACTTATCACGTCTCCGTCGTATTGATTAATTTCGCATCGCCTCGTTCTCTGGAAATCCGATTAGTCCGAGTCACCGTAATGTAAATCCGCATATTAATACATTCCATGATATAAGCAGAGACCAATTTCATTTTAATTTTAATTTTTAATTATCCGTCCTTTTTACAAACCTCCTAATGCATTTCATCCCTAACCCTTTCACTATTGTTTTATCCACCACTTCTCCACCCTCACCAGAAAATACCCACCAGATACAAGCTCACGGGAAAATCGCGAATCATCCTAGATTCGCAGAGCTGCTTGCGATTATAATCAAAGACTCACTTTATGAGTTTTTATTATCGATAATTTTTATATCGATCTATCGAATCTTTACAGAGGATCGATTCGAGCCAATCAACTCGAAAATTATTGAGAGTCTAAAATTGCGATAAGAATCGTCTTTGATGAGAAATTTCAAAAAATTATAAATACCGGGATAAAGATATAATATAGGATAATATGATATTGAGATAACAAGAATTTCAATGATTCATAGACACTTCAAACACTCGCAATTTGTGTATTTTATTAATCAGTGATAATAACTTATACAAATATTTGATTGGTTAATTAAGAAATTTTTTTTGAGTTAAATGATAATAGCGTAAATGCACGAATCTTGTCGAGCGAGATATATGTACTATATTATCTGCACGTAATCTCTACATCGCTCGCAGCTATTTGGTTTTCGCACTGACAATCAACAAACGCGAATGAATTTCAATGAGACTGAATGAATGCTACGCTAATTGGTCATACGTGTCTCGATATAAATAACGATAATTACATTGGTTTTACTCTGCTATTCGGTCCAGCCTGATTGCTCGTAATTGTGTTGCTGTTATTACCGTCACATTTAACTGCATTAGACAGAGTTTCGCAGAATAATAGATTTCAAAATTTCAAAAATTTGGGAGGATTCTGTCTATAACATTATCGGAAGGATGTACCTATAGTTCTGAAGATATCGCGTAAATAAATTACTTTTTTTGGGATAAAAATTTTCGAAAAAATCGTCGAAAATTTGAACATTTTATTAAACAGCCTACTTAGATTTTAACTTTATAATTTTTTATAGTTCCACGTGTCAGTAATCGAAAACATTTTTTTTTGTTTCAGATTAACACAAAAAAATGTGACAAATGTAGCACTTTTCGATGCCATGCAAAAGATACCTGAAGAAATACCTTACAGAGCCGCCATTTTGTTTTATAATACAAAAAATGTTTTTCCATGCTTCAAAGCTGTAATAAAATGATATCAAAATATTTTAAAATGATGCGATTATTTTATCACCTTTAAAAGAATTCATCATAATGACTCGTTTTCATGAGTCCCCTTAAGAGGAAAAGGAGGAATCTGAAAATTGCGAAATTTCTCGTTTCGTGGAAAAACGATAGGATACTTTCTAAAATAGGAATTACATTGTTTCATGATGAAAGGAACCGAGTCTCAATCATCATAATGGAAAATCAGATCCCGCAATACGAATATATCTGCATAATAAGTATACAGCTATATAGCTATTATGCAGATTTCGAGTTGTCGTCTGATGATAAGAAATTTCACTGGATGCTGGATCGAGTATTCTCTCTAATTTTGCTGCATCTTCTTCAAGGATCAAGAGAGGGATTCGAATGAACGAAGGGAGGAGAAAAATCTTGGGGCAACCAATCAAAGAGTTTTCTCTCTCGTTAAAGGGGGGAGGGGGAGGCGAGGGGGGAATGAAACCAGGACTTTTCCTTGTGGAGAATAGCTATGACGGGGATGAGAATGTTTCCGGAGTGTTAGATATGTATAAAAAGAAAATTGTATTACCCGCGATGCTAGGGTGACGTTAAATTAGAAATTGTAGAAATATAAAATTTATTTTTGTATTTTGATACGGCGTATCCAGTACTGAGAATTATTGGATTACAAATTGAAAAGAGCAAATGAATAAATGGAATAGCGTGCGACAGATGTTTCGAAAATAACATTCATTGACTTTTCAACAATTTTTTTCAGCGAAAAACAAACGTAAAGACAAAAAATAAGTAAGGGTTGATAATTACAAAAAATATAGTCACTTTCAGAAATACCTTACTGAATCCCATGACACTTGAAGTAAACCAATCTCGATCATCCAAGCTTATAAAATCATTTTTCGATCCGATCCCTCATCTCAAACCAATTGATAGAAGCAAAGTTGAAAAGTGAACGGGAAAAGAAACAACTAAGGGAGCGTCTCGGCGCCCTGGAAGTTAATGAAAAAAAAAAAGAAGTTTAAAGGGACAATACGATTTCCTCGTTAACCCTTTTCGAGTCAAGTCCCCAAAGACAAATCTCATTAAACATCCCCCAATTTTTTTTTTTCAAAACCATCCCTTCCATGAAAATTTTCTACCAAGCTACTTTTACATAGACGTCGCGACGCAATTTCCCTGATGATACCAGATTTCAATCAAATTTCAGAGGACTTTCATCTCACTGAACCCAGATATCAGATATGCCTATGTAAAGCAAATTCCAAAAATTTTAATACGTTAATAAAATATAGGCTGAATATATATATATATATATATATGATATATTTGAATCAGCGTATATATACAAAATTCTTTATATAAATGTGAAAACAAATTAATAAAAGACAAAAGATAAACCGATGATAGAATTCCATAATAATATACCAAAGACCATATAAATGCCAGATGCCCCAATATTACTGCTACCCCAATTCCGGGGTATCTTCCGCCAATGAAAATCTTCCCAGCAATATCTCACTCCCATCCAACTTCAACTCCGGAAGGGTAAGACGCGCCAGAATATTCGGCTTATAACTCGGCAACGACCCCCAGAGGACTTAGGCAAAAGTAAAACACATTACCACATATAAGAGTATACATCATCAAATTTGACCAGTCATACACAACACACTATATCATACGTGACACGAATAATAGTAAAAAATACCTTTTACACCCGGAAGGCAATATTACATTTTTATGAATTAAAGAAAAACAATAACCGCACCATTGTACGTTATAAACAGAATAATAATGGACGAGCTCGCTTGGCACTTTATAAATAAAAACATTCTCCTATGCCTTTTGGAGTATTTATATTTATGTAACAAGTATAATACCTGTATATCATATATATGATATAAATATCACAATATATATATATATATACCGGTAATATTTCGTCTGAATATTATACGGTATAGCGAAGAGTTTAGCAATAGTCTTATCAACGATGTATATGTCTGATTGGATCCCTTTATCCTTATATACTTTTCATACAAATGCGAATTTCGCGAAAGGGCTTTTTCGTGTAACAAAAGATTGGTTTACGTGTATCATGGAAAAACTAAGAGTATCCTTCCTTGTGTTTTAGCATAAACTAGTCATTGCGCTTTTTTCTACTACGATTTATCTTAGATATATGCTTATAGATAAATATATACTTATTGATCCATCATACGTATATGCTCTATATGTATGTATGCAAAAATCAAGAAACGAATACGTAGACGAAAAATAACGCAATTCTTAGGAATAACGTGAAAATTGCCGGTTCGCGAATTCACAGAGAAATTTGCAAGATATCAGCCTCCATTCTTGATAGTCAATCGCGCATGCAACCTATAAAGAATGTGGGGCACGTTATATTTTGTACGTTCGACGACAATGGGCCGCGTTAATAAATTGGACAATTCCGCCACTTTTTTTTTTATCTTTATTTAAACTACGATTTAGCGAATTTTTGGGATTTGTATGCTTTTTCACATAAAATCATTATTTAAGTTATCTATGTATTTTAATTTCGAGAAATTAAATAATATTGGTGGTAGAATATCAAAAGAGTCACAGCTAATTATAAAAATTAATTGATCAATTTTAGGGATAAAAAAAAATCTCATTCGATTATATCGACCAAGAAGTTGTTAGATTAACCTATGTATCTTGTGGGACAGATGAAGATTAATCGTGTCCTATTAAATCTTAGTCTCACCTCCCACCTGTTAAATTTACCACATGTGCTCCGTAAGTTAGACTCGTTCGTCTAATCGAGTAGAATTAGTATCAGTTAACCTTGTTTATACGGAGGTTAACATTTTATTGGAAAAGTTGTAGGCGATTGAGTGACTCTTAAGTCCATCTTTGAATGGGGGGAGGGGGGGCTATTTATATCTGGACCAATTCAAAAATTTTAACGTTTAAGCTTTGGGGCCTGTAAATTCATTGGCTGTTTGAAACGTTAGAATCGAAGTGGATAATCAGACGTTTTATGGAAACTCCTGTGAAAATTGTAATACTCGTAAAAAAAAACAATAGATTATGTTAAACGACGAAAGTTGAGGTGACGTGAGATAAAAATTTGTAACATTAAATTTCGCATTGAATTCCCCTATGAGATAAATGACGTATGTGATAAAAAGAGATAGAGGCTCATGAAGTAAATGAAATTTGAATTTTATCTGGATGAATCAGATTTTCCACTGTCCTCGATTCATTCCATAAAGAGCGGATGATTAACGTATGAAATTTATCATGAGAAAATCATATTTTATTGAAAAATTATATTTCATCTTTAATGCCATCTGCATAATTCTTCTTGCCTGCCTGACTGTCCAGCCCTATAACTTTATAGATGCTTCTGTCATATTTTTCTTGTCGCAGACCGCAAAATGGCCGTGAAACAAATTTGATTATAAATCGAACGACAGGACGTAGGGATAAACTATTTTTCCAACCCCTGGGACGAAGCGAAAATAGGAGGTAAGCTAAATGGAAAAGGCTTGGTTAAAGATAACCTACCTGCGATTAAAAAGTGTATTCATTAATTCGACAGTCAGAATCTTCACGCGAAATTTCACGACTAACAGTCGGCCATTTGTTTCACAGTGTTGTTACGCGTATTGTCACGAGATTTCGCTAATTACTTAACATCCGTAGTATCAGAGTAGCTCAAAAACTTTTTCAACTAACACTAGCACACGAATTCGCTCTAGTGTCTGGTTAAGAATTACCTCCAAGTTCATACATAGCGAATAAAAATATCCAATTATTTATAAATCATTGCACTGTTTATTATTAAACGTTAAAATATATATTGAATAATTTTACTTTGTTTACTTTTTATTAGAGAACAAAAAATATGGGAAAAAAGCAGAGGATCACTCTTCTATCTAGAAAATCATTTCTATAGAAATATCGTCTCTTACAGAGTGAAGCTCCAAGAGTTCTTGCTTCTTGTACATTGCTAAATGAAAGTCACTTCTTTATTAGCCAATCGTGTTTTTCGCAAGGATCGTGAAATTGGAATTTTCAATGGCAATAACAAATATTCAATATGAATAAACTATCCCTTTCACGTATACAAAAGTACCTCACTGAACCAGTAACATTGTCCCAAAAGACTTTCTTTTACGAAAAAAAAATGAAAAGAAAAAAAAACGATCCTCCAGTCAGCAATTTTCGACTCTCGTGACTCAGCAAAGCTCGAAACTCCAGCAACACACGAACCCACGATTTTGAATCGATATTCTCATTCCCGGATTAACCTTTTGCGAAATGTCATTCGCTCCTTTCGTAACAGCTTGGATATTTTAATAAAAAGCCCGAAAAATGAAAACCCCGGCGAAGCGAGGGAAATTTAAAAAATTTCCAGAATCAATCGAGAAATCCATTCTAGCTGTCAGCAATCAGTATCAGTATCACTCTTGCATCTTTGAACGAGAAATTATTTCTGCCCCATATTAGCTATCAATTTTAATCCCCAAAATTCATTCGATCTTCACTTTTTTTTTTACACACGTCATTGATTAGAAGTTGAAGTAGAAATGTTTATTTAATTTATTTCCTGTTTTTTTTTTCTTATAGTTTATGGACGCTTTTGATATTATCTCCTTTATTCTCATTCACTTCGTTCTCTCGGTAATTAAGAACTTGTAAACAGTTGCACAAAAAACGTGTAACGAGAACCTTTCAGAATTTTCTAAAACAATTTATGAAAATCCACACGTAACTAAACATCCCACAACCAACTTCCTATCTCTAATGTAACTTGCGATCCGACACGGAGCTTGCAAGCTGCGTGGTGGCGTTGCTGGTGCCCGCGGAGATACTACTGCTCCCGTTGAATCTAACCCTCTTTCCCGACTACCGCGAACCACCCCATCTACGACCGAACTGAACATACCAGCTCGCGAGGAAAACTACGACTTTTACATCAACCCCCGGATCGCAAGCTCGCTGTAATTAAAAAAGCCGAATTATATCATCCCTCTCCCCAAATTTTCTTACCGCCCTCAATTTCATGATATACTTATTCTTCTCTAGGACACTACGCGCTTCAATGATCATTTCACATTTTTTTCATCGCAAGCTCAGCTTAATTGGACAGTCACAAGAATTCATAGAGAATATTTATTACTCGATAATATTCTTAAAACGTAGCACATACAGTTGTGGAAGCTTATTATAAGTGCAGGTGTCATTAAACATTCTTTATGTTCAT
The DNA here is from genome assembly GCA_031762395.1 of Calameuta pygmaea. NCBI lineage: Eukaryota > Metazoa > Arthropoda > Insecta > Hymenoptera > Cephidae > Calameuta > Calameuta pygmaea. Next base: position 1,428,193 of record JASANN010000252.1, read on the forward strand.
CATAGCTTTTTCTTCTTCTCAAAGGAACTTTTATAACTCGAGCATAAATGTAAAGCTTGAACAAAGCCAGAAGTTAAAAAGGCTAACAGAGTTTGTCGGAAACTCGAATGATTTCCATAACGAACGCATTGGCGAACCGCGAACGGACTCAATGGTTTACACGGAGAACTAACGTCATTATTCCACAGTAACGCCTCCTCCTATATACTATGGTCCCTGGTAACAGTTTCAAACTGGCTGGCATTACTGAACGACGTAGTAGCTGCTATCGGAGTTTCCGCAAAGTTTTCCCATACCATCACGGGGTTACTGAGACTGTTATGACAGGGTTGTGCCAGTTCGTTTTGCAAAATTTCAAGGACGAACAGCTGTTTGCCACACCCTGACACAACAGACGCCACGTCCCTTGAACTCTCCGAACGCTTGATTAAGAGACGAATAAAACAAAGAAAAAGTAAATAAGGTGGGGATGAGATTAGAGAATAAATTTTTTTTAATCTTTCGTAATGACGTTTTCATCACGTGTATCAATCTTATTGCTCTTGTCGCGACACACAGCAAGTCGCTGCTACGCGCACAGATACAAAGACTATTTTACTATAGTCAAAATAAAATTTTTTCTTAAATGATAAAATTCATTTTTTACTTGTACATATCAATTGGTTATTCATATGAAATGTTGGGTGAAGAAATTGACTTGATATGATGAATATCGCACATCTTGAATTCCCGTTACCTTATAATTTCTATGTCCTTTTTAATGGGTATCTTGTCGACAATTATAATTTCGCCCATAGCTTTCGCAGAATGGACAAAAATGTCTAGTTTGATACACATTTCGCTATGATATAATATGATATATAACGTTCTCATGATTATACTAACTGATATACTCTGTAAATATTATATCCCTACGACCAGTCATAACTATCGCATTGAATCGATAGTTACGTCAGAATAAAAATGACGGTAACGGTATACTTGTTATAATATATTCCTATATTATATTATATTATATCTATAGCTACATCAAATTGTCAGTACGAGCATTCAGACAGGGTACCGGTTGCTGACGAGCTCTTGTCACGAGATTTCAGGTTCGTATTGTAGCACTAGTAGTCGTACTGCGGACGCGATTATTTCGCAAAAGTTTCGCGAATTTATCCATGTGCAAATTAAGTGACGTATATACGGCACGTAGCCGCTGGAGTGTCCTCGAATATTTTAACGAACGAGAAACCTTATTGTTAATCCGGGAAATATTCGCGCATTGAAAATGCTTCAGCGAAATTTGGAAATTGAGCGCTCTTTATTTTTTCACTATTTATTCGTATTTTGACCGTTCGAAATTTAGCGCAAATATTTAAACTTGTAAATTCGCGTAATGATAAATCGGGGTAAAAAAATCGATGTTTACTTGTCGCCATTAAAATTAACGGCAGCGTTCTGAAATGAGTACACGAATGGGTATGTAGAAAACCTATAGACGAGGGAACGTCAATTTATTTCAGGCGTTACAAAAAAAAAATAATAATAATTGAACGCCCACACCAATGTCAAGCAAACAATTATTTATGCAGAATGGTAGTATTTATGTTTGTTATTCAACAAATCTCAATCATCCGTGTAAACACATACTGCAACATAGTTAGCTTTCCCCTTATCAAACGCGCTCTCGTGTAAAATACAGGAATCCGGAAAACGAAATAAAAACAAAATTGTTACATCACCCGGCGGAACAGATAAATCAGAGAATAACGTTTATCGATTTTTTTACAAAATTACCACTATTGAAAAACCACCTGAAGTGCATCAATTATTAAATTTGACACCTGTCACGCAATAGGTATAAAAGAATGTTGGTAGAAAATTTTCCAAGTTTCCTATAGCTGCCGCGAGTGCGAGAGAGACACTCTTATGTGGATTCACGCGCGTAAGAGAGAGACAGACGTAAAATTTCCTAAAATTAGACAGTTAAACAATATAGTATCCCTTTCTAGAATTGACTTTGCTACCGTGACTGATTTTGTCACGTCTACCTTTCAACAGTGCAATCTTGTCAAATGACATTTAACTTTAGTTATCGCCTGACAGCCGTCAGATCTGATTATTGTGGATAGGACGATTTTCGCGAGTTATCAATGATAATGAAAAAAAAAATTTTCTACCATGACGAATATATTGAAAGGTTACGCGTGATTATAATACAAACTTTTAAATGGTTACCAGAGGTTTAAGCATTTTTGATTTATCACCTGTTATTACTAAACGTCCTGGGATATCACGAAAGGGCCATCAGGCTTCCTACTTCCTTATTCATTTCAGAAGGAAGACCGTTAACTTTCCATTTCCGACAGGATATTTATTCTTTGAACTGGACCCCAGAGAGGGATGGAGGGAGTGAGAAATTTAGTAGAGAGAGAGAAAGGGTGAGAGAGAGAGAGAGAGAGAGATAATTATTTGCAATAAAGATACTCATTCGCATAATTAATCAATCTTTGTTTTGTACCACGGCTTCGTTTTAATTAAGCGACAGTAACGAAGGAAAGGACCCCAGGAAGTGTGACACCCTTCAGCGAGAAGAGAAAGCTCTAATTGGGGCTGACTAAAAATAAAAATAGTGAAAGTCTTCAAATAATTGTCAGAAAATTTGGCTGTGCAATTTTTTTCATTATGCTTAATTAACAGTATTTTACTGATACTTGCATATGCGCATACTTAAAATATAAAACTGTCGTTCACACGTGTACGTACAACCGTACGTACATTACTGAGTGAAGAATTCAGTGAGAAATGATTCGCGCAATAATACTACTTCATTACCCTCATTATTCGCAATAACGACTAGGGGTAATATTACGTGGAAGTAATTGTGTCATAATTCTTTCCAATGTGTGTACATACACGCATCCTCGATGTTCACTTACATACAGATATATATATATGAATGAAATAAAAATGTGCAGGGGTTGCAAGCAGGAAGAGATGTAGCAAAATTATCATTGTTTTATATACCCTTAATGTATTTGCATTCTTTCTGCTCTCGGTGAAATATAAAAGCCAGTGATATTCCCTGATACAGTAAGAAGTACCGTGTGAATACCCCTTAAGGGACAGTCAAGATTAACTACCTCATGACTGGTCAGGACCAAGAAGGCTCTTAGCATAAGAGCCACATAAGAGCTTGGCTGAATTTTCTCATATACAACCAAAAGCACCCTTGTTCGTCTTAACCGGGCGAACAACCCTGTGGTATATCACCACTCCATCTGAAAAATGTTCATAAATAAAAAATATATAATATACGTATAGGGGGGGGGGGGGGGGGGGGGGGGGGGGGGGGGGGGGGGGGGGGGGCGGCGGGGGGGGGGGG
>JASANN010000252.1:1434497-1494516 GCA_031762395.1 Calameuta pygmaea
CCGAGAGCATAGTTTCTGACCAGGGTGGCGACCCGAAGGGAGCCGGAAACGAGAACGTTATCTTTATCGATAGCCGGGCTCGCCTTGTGACCGTGATTCGAAAAATTACGTCACAATATATATATATATATATATATATATATATGTACACAGTAATGGGGGGGAAAAACCCGACATCCATTCATCCGCACAGGAGCACCAATGCTTTTCATTCGACACAGTAGACTGATCAGAAATCGTTTTGATAAACCAACCAAAATCAGTTAGATATCTATAAAAATAAAGTCAGAAGATCTCATTCTCTTTTCTTAATACTCTAAGCCAAGATTCACAAGAGCTATGAACACAGTAGTGAAAACTGTGAATAAAGAGATAAGGGTAGTTTTAAATAGTAGTAGTATGGATCAAAACCCTTAAGGCAACTTCTTCCCTTGACCCAGCTAACCCTCTAAAGGGTTTAAATTGCTAAATTTAATGATCTAATCCTTGATCCTCCTCTTATTAAAATAATCTTACAGAATTATAAATACTAAGAAAGCGAATTAATTTGTATCCATTATAACGTAGATTGAATTTATTTATCAATGGATACAAGTTCATTATCTTTCATTGAATAAATTATCCAGATACAAAGACTCATTATTTACACATGAATTGTAGTTAATGATTAATCGATTAGCTACACGTGTCCTGCTCCATATGGTTGAGTATCTTTTTGATTTATTCATAGAAGCTATTTCAAGAGTCATCCTCCCTCCAGACACACATGCGCTCTATCGCTATTTCATTTTTAACTAAAGAGAATATCTTAACCTGTATTATACTTAACGCACGTCATATTTTCTTAAGACTGGCTGAATAACTTAGGTAACGACCGAGTGCACTCTAGCACCAAGAGTTAATTTGCTGGTTTACAACAGAAGTTTCACGAAGATGTACAAAATGATGAAGGAGCGGAGAAACGTGATGCTGCTTGGATACGAAATCGATTCTCGGTAATCAATTCTGCAACAGGCTATACCCATAATATAGACCGCACTGCTAATGGGCTGTGATGAGCCCACCTATCTGGTTATACCGCGTGACTTGGTTCAATGGAACAGCTAATATGGACAATTAAGACGTATTTTCAGCAATAGATTATCAATAAATTTCAAATCTTGTTTCCATATAAGTAAATATTTTGTCTTTGTTAAGACAATGAAAAAAAATATATATATAATTAGAGTAGGCATTAATATTTCGCGAGATACTCCTGTTTGTAACGATTATCTTAAACGAGAACGAGTACAATTCCCCAAATTGCTGAATCCGCAAGACTTAACGTGAGCTTTGTGCTTAATCCGAGGACAAAAACCGGCACCGTTTATTAACGAGCAATTTAACGCTTTGCACGTGGCTGACTGGCGAGTTAACTTAATAAATTATGAGTTGGCCCTTTCGTGGGTTAATTAAATCGTTTAATTACCAATTGAGAAATATCGTAGCGCCTCATGGCCGAGCGAATACATTATCCAGCGCAAGTTTTTTTTTTTTTCGTAGGAATTCAATTATTCCCATACTGACTACGAATTGCATTTAGAGAATCTAGTGAACATCGGATAAAAAATATAGCAGGTGTGACAGAACCATTCGGTATCCCCAGTGAAATCTGTGACGCAAATCCCCTGATGGATTACAGGTGCGCCGCGGCGCCAGCGTGAATACTTCATAGAGGAGTCATTCGATGCGCAGCAGTTTTGCAAACTACACATGCAGATTTGTAGGATTTAAATGGAAATAGATATTATATCAGCATACAACCGTGAGATAGGTATTTGATAATATCGAATAGTACTAGACCTGGAGTACCTATTCCGAGAATAGTAAATTCTCATTGGAGCTGTTCCCTCATTGAAAAATCAATTCGTCTTGCTGGTTCATAGCGTCGATTGGAGCTTGAACAAAAGTCCTAATTATCCATTGAGGATACGACTCCAATGCCAATTCTTTTGACTTGGAAAGAATTTCTGCGAATTCATTTCCTCTTCTATAATTTTCAGGGATGAGATAGTCTCGACGAATTCACCCTTTTTGGCATAATCGAACTTGCTCGCTGAATAAGGCGTTGTAACGTAATAAGAGAACGCTGCAAACATCCTAATTTCATTGGCATATCGGACCTTTGAATTGAGAGTCATTTGCCCTTTGAACAGAGAGCGGAAGATGTCAAAAGAGAAGATTACAAAATAAAAAGTAAGCGTAGTCGTCGGTCACGGATTCATTAGAGCTTTTAATTATCAATATTGCAGAGCGACCGCGTTAAGTCGAGCGGAAGTTCAGCCTCGGACGCTTTATTAGGATCGAGGCTTTCACGATTGCGCAAATTCATGCGTGAACTTTCCAGAGTCGTGGGATATCAATAAAAAAAGAACATTATCTAGCGCGAATGAAAGGAGACATGGACATAATGTGGGAAAAAAAAGGAAATGTATAAATTCATAAAAGCTGTGGTAAAGCTCTTTTCGGGTAACATCGAAATTTCATTAAAGCTCAAATATCACGTGCTCGCACGCTTGAATTTCCGTTCATGTATCTTTTAAGCTTTACAATCACCAAACCAAGTGCTAGTACAGTTTTAGAGGCTAGATCCTTCAGAGAGATACGACCTGTCTGACAAAGCCCGTACGTGACCACTTGTACCCGCCTGCATCTTTGGCTTCACTACTTTGCGGGTCTTTGCAGCAGGCTTACACGCTTACATGCTTACATGCACCTTGAGATAAGATTGCAACCAAGGTCTGGCTCTAACTAGCTAGGGGAAGCTTCACGGCCTCGACCAGAAACACTAGATAGTAGACTGAAGACACTTGTCCAATTTTATTTTCAAAAATTTCTATATACTTCGTTCTTAAACGTTTTTATCCTAAAACTCAATTCAAGGGATATTATTTGTTTGATTTTTCCCTCTCATACTAGTTTTTTCATCCTCGATAAAAATCGCAGATAACGTCATACCAACTGACGAGGATAAGCGTTAAAATTGCACGAGGATAAAGAAAGCCGTGGACTTGGATTCGTTCGATAGAAACGTGAAGCGGATAGTACCAAGCGCCTACTCTCAAGTTCCTAACCGAATTACACTACAAATTAATGCAAATGGCGCTACACCCCAGCGAAAAGTTGAGCAACCTTTTCTCATGCAAAGTAGAAACGAAATATCCTGTAGAGGTGAGATGAAAGAGCGAGGAAGAAAGCAGGAATGGAAGGTGAGGTCCTCCGGGAGTCGATAGGTGCTTTCTCCGTTCTTAAAGAAACGGGAATTCCGCTTCGCTCTGAAACCAAGTAAGTCCACTTTCGTTTACTTTATATTGAAAGAAATAATTTCCAATTAAGGAAAAAACCTTACCAGCGATAACGCAGGATTACTCGCTGAAAAATGCGCCAGCTACGGTCTCGACGCTATGCAAATTCTACCTTGGTAGGATTAAGATATTTTTTTTTTTTCTTTCTTTTCCATTTCTCTATCTCGTTTCTTCTCTCTTATCCTTTACTATCTTCCTCTCGTTCTTCCTCTTTAAAGAAGTCTCGTTGAGTAGAAGGAGTAACGGGCATCTCCGCCTGGCTGATACTGGGACGAGTATTTACTTTTTCTCATCGTCCTGAAATCCCTTCGCGAATTTGAGACTCCACCTTACGTATCTGTGGAAAGGAACTCACGCCACCGTACTCCCAAGAGATAAAAGGATACCGCAAATCCAGAAAGAGGAAATTCTTTCTGCTAAGAGGGAGACGGTTGGGAGTACAAAAAAATTACATGAATCACATTCCTTTTTTTTTTCATTAGATAACAACGCTATCGCCAATAATAATTAATTTCGAGTGGTTCTCTCAACCTCGGATATCACTTTTTATAAATCTCTCGACTTTAAATCTTTTTTTGGCGGTATCACTCCGAGCAGCTTATTAGCGAAAGGTCGTGCTAAAGTGCCACTATTTAGTGTACCTATGCAATTTCGTGCGGCAGAATATAGTCTCCAATTTAGTATACTCTACGGCAGAGGATCTCAACTGCTCGACACCTATGCTATACTTGACAAAAGGGTCCTTGCCGATTACTGTGAAATTTCAAGAGTGACGCGGAAGACTAAAGCACAGTTCACCCTTTAAATTGTTAGTGAGACGCAGTCAATACTTTTAGCGTAACATTGATTTTACATTGAAAAATCTCGAAAATCATTACCGACTTAAAGTCTGCGTACTCGGCTTTGCTAATTTTCACTATTGTCACAGCGAATTTGCATAATGACAATTATACACGTGCTGCAATGGTCCTTCGAATACTGAGTTGAGTATCTCCACCCCAGTGTATGTATAATACTATACATATAGCTTCTACTACAATTAAGTCGTACCTTGGACTAGTAGCTAAAATGGTTAGCAACCCTATTCCTTTGGGAGTCAAAGCAATTTCACATCAAAGAAATTTCATCATTGAAATATGAAATTAAAAAAAAGTTCAACCTATTCTGAGCATGTGCTGGTAGACTGGAGGACGTCGAAAATAATGTAGCACTCAGGCAGGAATTCTGAACAATGATGATCTAATTAACAGTAAACAATGAAACCATAAAGCACTCCAATTTTTTTCCTGTAAATATTTTTATATAAAATTAGCTCTGACAAGGTAAGATACTTCTATGGATACACGAATAAGGTGTAATTGGTGAAAATTTATCGAATATATAAAATTTTTAGACTGACCAAAAGTGTTGATGAATGTTAAAGAACTTTTGATTGCGCAGTAAACTCTTCCATAGTCGAGTATTCCTTTAATCCGAATATAGTGGAGGGTGAATTTTTAATTACAAGGATTAAAGTTGACAAATACCCTTAGGAGCAAATTAGCAGTGAGGGTACTGCTTCAGCCAATCGAAAAAGGAATATAGCCCCTCGCTAATTGCGCTTCTGGAAAAGGAGCAGAAAAGTTTATTTGCTAAGCTTTAATCCGTCTCCTTGAAAATTCAGAGGATACTTACATCTTCCTAGACGAAGATGTCCTATGAGTAACTCGTCGCGAACATTTCTCTCCTGGATAGAATTTTCTCTCAACCCCATTGTGTCAGTTCACTGGAGCGTGAAGAAAATTGGCAATAATTTTATGAGCCGACCTCTCCCATTATACCCAAGGCTGTTTCATAATACTCGAAGCGTTTACGAGTATGTAATAAATAATCAAAAGTCATTAAGGATAGTAATTAGCCAAACGATAGAATCTTACTTCTTGAATTCGGAATGCTAATCATTCTCTTCAAAACTGCCTTCAAACTTATCCAACTGCCTATATACAACATTTTTTAAATCGTACACAGGATCCCTGTAGTCAATCGATGACTATTGACTAATTTCTCACAGATAACTCGACACCTAATATCAAAAGGAGATTATAGAGTTAAGCAAATGCAATTAGGCTAAAACTACTTGCACTGAGAGAGACAATTCTACGTACAAACGGAGAACCAACGACGCCTGCGTATTTACATGTGTGTGTATATATATATATATATATATTTAAAGTTAAGGGGCCTAGACAGGATTCACATCCGCCCAAGTAAATTCAATTTCGCGAGTGTTTCAGCCAGCGAGTTACGACAGTTTGAATAATTATTAGAACGCCAAGTTAAATCAGACGACTTCTTCGCAACGCATTTTCTGAATGAGATTTTAGTTGCACAAAATAAGAAAAATACAATAACTTGTTCTCTGGCATTGACGACAAAATATAAAGGTTGGAAGCCTCAGGCTCTCCTCAACGAATATTACAGCACGTCGCTGATACGAAGCCACCAGCAGAACTGAAAATTGAGAACTATGAGAACTATGAGAGCTACGAGATATACATTAGGATACAGTACTGCCTCCTCCTTTATATATACCCTATTGAGGCAATGTGAAAATATAAAGCATAGCCCGGGGTTAGTTTTAGGCTGACTTCTACTTCATCTTACGTTGAGGTTGACAGCAATCAAAAAAGCCCCGGGCTGTAACGTAATATTCAGGTTACGGCCGATTTCAACATGTACGTATATGTATGCTATCCTATATTTTCCTTAGCCAAGAGTGGTAAGTTCCACCATAAAATTTTCCTGAGTACTATACATATACTAGTCTGATACATTGAAAAGTACTATAGTAATAAGTTGGTTAAAAAAACTGATTGATATTATAGTTTCTAGTATCGCTAAACACTCCTATGTCAATAATAAGGTGTGAACTGGCGGCTAATCTTAGTTTAGTTTACTATGTAAATAATAATCCAGCAAACAATAAGTAACAGTTACATTATATGTAATATTACAATATCATACTCAAGAATATACATCAGGTCATGTACATCAGGTGTTTTATAACTATTATATCCGGGAGTGTCATATTTTAACATTGTAGGTTTGTAACTGTTACATATTATTTTATGAGTAATATTGAAATAATATTATAGTATTTTTATATTTTTATACTTTCATCAATAAATAGCATGAACTGTAATATTCGTATTCTATTTATATTTTATAAATATAGTTGGAGATATTGAAATTTTATTTTTTTGAAGTATAATTTCTGTTTTGATGCATGAAACGAACGAGTCTTATACATTTTGGAAAGCCAGGTACTACGTGAAATTTCAATGGCGTCGTGTGGGATATAATCGCTTGGGATAAACATACTGCGTTAATGACTGCATTAAGGGGTGTTAAGTATCGTGGTAAACATGAGGTTATGAAGCTAAAGGTTCTGAATTATGTTCGCCCTTGTGGTATCCTTATCCCGGACGACAAGTTTAGTCAATGTAAACGATGAGGAATTCAGTGCCCCAAAATTTTGTCAAAAATGATGACGTTACAAAGAGATTTAGTCGATGCGCGTCGATTCAGTCTGCATTAAATAGCTCCGCCGAATTTCTCTTCTCCTTTGCTCCCCTTTACATTTCGACGAGGGAATGAACCGGAAGGACGTCGCAAATGTTCCTGGTCCTAAGATTTTTCACTCCCTCGATGCTTTTCCCGGCTCTCTCCCTCTGATCCCACAGAACAGTTCACAGAAGCTGCTGCTTCCTTGGTAGGAGGCTTTCCTTCGAGATTACTTGACGATAAATTATTCAGAGGGTAGGAATTGCGGGAAACTTTCGTATCGCGATAAATGACGCAATAAAAATGACGTGTCTGTGACGTGTCGAGTAGAATATGAAGTCAGTAATGCCAGCTAAATCCTCGTGAGAATATTTAGTTAGGACAGAAAAATGTACAAGGTAACTTTTAGGAAACCTCTTAAAGAATTATTAATGCTTGCAAACATCAATTGCAACTTCTCGTTTATAAAATCCAACACCAGGGAAAGGACCCTTGTAACTAAATCAATTCCTATCTGATTTTGCACGGGTTACAAGTAAAAGAATGGAATATTTATAGCTGTTGTTTCACAAATACCCGCAAGCACATTATTAAGGGATTAATGAGGGTTTAACGCAGCTTTGTAATGGCGTTATAGCTATTATAATATACATCTACGAAGGATTTATTATACGTATACGTGAATATTCTCAGGAAAAGGGAATGTTTCGTTATAGTAAATCCCTGTGATTGAAACTGCAAATCCGTTAGAGGTTTTTGGAAAATTGATAAAAAAAATGTGTGACAGGATAGAATGTAGTGTAGGATTTGAATGGATCTGCATACCCTTCAGGACCGTCGCTACGTTTCCTCTGGGATACGTGTCTTTTCATTTATTATCATCGTACAGTCTGGGACATGTGAAGTGGCGTCAGCATTAATTCAAAGGTTGTGTCTTTGAGATTGGCACCCCGTAAATTTGCTTCATGAAGATCAGATCCGGATAGATCACAGCACTGCAAAATCAAATTAATGAGAAACACCGTTACTCCCCCCACCTCTCTCTATTTAATAAATATATAAAAAGTTCTTTGTGACCTACCTCAAGATCTGCTCCGGCTAAAACAGCCGATCTAAGATCGCAGTTCTTCAGTATAGCATTCTTTAAAGTAGCCACACGAAGATTCACGGCAGACATATTGCTGCCTTCGAGATTGGCACCTTTCAAGTTAACCCCTTCCATTATAGCTGGCAAACCCAGTGGATCCTGGAAGTTACAGGAGCGTAGATTGGCAGCCTCAAGATTGGCACACAGCATCTTCACGCAGATCAGTTGTGCGCCCTCAAGATTTGCACAAGATAAATCCGCACGTTCCAAGCAGCATTTTGACAAGTTTGCACCGACCAATCGACAACCATGTAGATTCGCATACTATATTCGAACAGAAAAAAAGATTAACACTATTAAATGAATTAAAACCAATGAAGAAACATTCATATAAATATCAAAACCTGCTGAAGTACATTATACAAAAATACAATCCTACTTATAGTAAACAAACATTTTCTTTTATCACCCATTAAATGACAATATTGTACGGAAAGGTATAGAAGTGGTTTTTAGAATAATAACACCCACTTCCTCCGTTCACCAAAGAATTCACATATTGGCGTTATGATTCGAAAAAGGGAGGAAAGTAGGCCAATTAAGAAACCACTTTTGTATCTTTCTGTATGGCATTGTTTAGATAAGGGTTAGGGCTTTGTCAAGTCAAGTGATAGAAACACATTGATAATCAGCTTAAGGATAAGTGCGATGTTTTATCGACATTATGACAGGAAGGATAAGTAGGATTGGTCATTTTAAAATTCACCGGGTCACCCCACGTGGTAAACGACGATTTCGTACATTCCGCGTGCACGGGTCTATGATGGGTGTGGTACGTGAAGCATTTTGTATATCCTACTGGATAATATGTTGGCCCATCTAAATAATAGCTTAGTCCCGGAGCAGACTAAAAGGCGATCCCTTAATACAGTCGATAACTCGACTTGATTCACTAGAGGATCGGCTTTAATCCATCATTAACAAGGATACCACCGTTTACATACGTGATCTAACGAATTAACGATTCAAGTTCCTCTAAAGTGTTAAATCCCATGGGATGTATATTGTCCATAATTGACTCTATTAACACATCCAATAAAATATGTAATACTAGGATGATATGTTGGCTATAAATATTTTTATTACTATTTTGATAATTTAATGAAAATTATTATATTATTAACAAGTTGACTGATAACTACGTGTTTTAAAGAATACTTCATGTGAGACTGTGGTTTATGGAACAAAAGCATATTCGGCGACTTCGTAAATACCGTTAAATTAGGGAATAAACTGCGCGCGTGCTCGTCAAATAAATGCGAGATATACGGTAATTTTTTAGTGCGGTACTATATTTTATGTTATTCAATGTTCAAGCATATTTACATGAAAAATATAGTAAAAGCAACGTCGTTGTTTGATAAAGGTGTCAAAAGTTAGATTGCCTTTGTCTTCTGAATTTCTGACAAAATAATATTAACTTTATCCTACAATGAGAAATTGCACCCCGAGGCCTCTTATGCTTGATACGTACCTGCTGCCCTTAAACTACTAACGGGCTATTCCCTTCGAGAGAGGAATTCAGAATTTCTGGAACTTCGCAACAAACTCCTTGAACGCAAACGAGAAACAAAAGTCTCAAGGGGATGGAAACCCCATACTAACAAATGTATTATATTAGTTCTTTATCTTATAATATCCTCAATAAATGATTAAGAAAATTTTCAAATTTTCTCGTGTCAATAGCTCGAACGATGTCTGAAATAGAGCAGAATACTTGATCGTACCAGTTATAGGGATATTTTAAGGATGCCTCTTACACAGAACTATAACGGACTCTTGAATGATACATCTTGTTGACACAGCTTAACTAACCGTTTCTGCTAAAAATATCTTAGTACACAGTTTCCAGGAGATAGTGGGTGAACTCAATATTTCAGTAGACTTAAGCGTCGATTTGAATGAACATAAAAATAGAAACTTATACTACAGACAATAAATTTTAAAAAAGTGAGACGTTACATTTGAGTTTCACTTCTTTAGTCTAAAGGTATTGCAAAATAAATATTTAATTTAGAAAATATAAAAACTTTTAAATAACGCCCTACTACTGCATGAAGCTGTACTGAATGCTTTTAAGTTGATTTCAGAGAAGAACAAAGAAATGAATTCTAGGATCGTTCCAAACTTCAACGAGGTCTTTTCCTATTTTTCTCTTGAGTGAAGACGCCAAGCAAGTTTCAGAAACGAAGAAGAGATCAGCAAAGAGAAGCGTCTTTGTAACGATTCAAAGTATTGTGCATAGTCTTCAGTAAAGGTTAACTCATCTCAAATAAATCCATCTGGCTAATGCGGTTACGGGAAACCATCAATGAAACTCGAAACTCTGACTCCATTTCCTTTCAGCCAAGACCAAATTTCCTGGTCTGTAATGGTTCGTTAGGTACTTGCCCAACGTTAACGGAGTTCGATCGTTTATCCATGACTGTCAAGAAATAGTATTCAGACACTGTATAATCTTATACCTGAATTTGAAGGTCCGCAATGCACATCTCCCTCGAGATCTCAAATACTGGATCCAATCCCGTATCCGGTCAGTACGATAGAATTTCCTGCTACGAAACGTTCGTTAATTGTCTTATCATCAGGAATGGGACATTGATACGAATTATTATTCATTTGGCTTGAGGGAAATCATCAGACTGATACATCGGACAATTACAGCTAGAACTGTTCGTCTTATAAGATTGTAGATATTCAACGTAAAACACTCTATTACGATCCTTACACACAAATTAATTAAGACCCTTTTTCTATATTCAATTAGTGTAACATAAGTTTTGTGAAACTTATCAATACCTTGAAATTGATGTTTCGTAAATCAAGTCGCGACAAGTCAGCTCCCGCCAGATTGACCCCTTGAAAACGAAGTTCAGAATTTGTGGACGTCGAGAGGATTGCTTTGAGCACGTCGCGGCGCGTTAGCGGTGCCATTCCTTTATCCCTGGTTCCCTGTCGCGAGACCATAGTTTCCAAAATGCCAATAGCACCTTCTATTCTATAAAAACGAGCTTCTTCCAAAACTCCTGGAACACATGACGCAATTGTCACGCCGTCATCTTTCAATTCGAGCGTCTAATCTTTTTTTCGAACATAATACCTTGTACTGATATGTACTTGACAGACTCGATCCCTTTTATTATGGCCAAATTCAGGTGTATGTCGTTACAAAATTCAATTATATCCAAAAATTATTTGACAGAGCTGAATAATCGATAAACATGTATCCTTTTATGTAAACGGAACAAGATCAAAAAATTTGATTCAATTATGAAAATAAATAATGGGGATAATGGATAAAACGAATGAACATACAAGATATTCCTGTGACATAGGTGTTATCACAGAACCAACCATAGTTATCAGTGACGTTACAGAATTATTAGAAGAACGCATAAAATTGCGGAATATCATAAATAACTGTTTAAATATGATGGGGGCTAGAACTGTTCAACCTATAATTAACCCCAGCATAGCTCTGTACATCAAAAGAAATGTAAACTCATCATGTGTTTTACACATTATCTTAATATTTATAGAATAATTTCTTTAAATACAAAAATTATTCAGACAAATAAAAAGGAAAAAGTGGAGAAGATTGATAAGGAAATGCAATCACTACTAACAAAAACTTCCAATTGGGACAAAAGTATTATCAAACATAATCATCAACAACAAATGGATATCATTGGTCAAAGAAATAATTTCCTCTTTCTGGATAAAAATAAGAACAGTTTAAAAAAAAATTTGGATATCAATGAGAGCGTGATGATTAGCAGCAGTTCTGATACTGAATTGGTCAGTCTCAAAATTCATAAAAAAAATAATCAGTTAAATAAAAGTTGCATCGTACACCACATAATGTCTATAAAATGATTCTATAATTTCCTGAATCACTATATTAATTATATACATATTTAAATCAATAAAACACTTTCCAGCCCCATAAGAAAACACATGAAATTTTTCAATACAACAGAAGAGACTGTCAAGGACAGAATATAGCTCATATATTTCCAACTGCAATAATGAATATTGGTAGTAAAGTACCTCAAGTAATTTATGCCTCCCGAAGAAAACCAACAAATTGCGATAGGAAACGAAAACACGTTTCCCGTCGAAACCTACTTGGTATGCATTGCAAAAATGATTCTATTAGGAAAAACATATTTCAATTACCAGTATGAACGCAGAGAAGAAATGTGATTGTGTGAGATGGAGATGAATAAAGTAATTCCATACTTTCTGGATATATTTCATATGATAAATAATAACATTTATTTAACTACCTCACCTGCTGCATTGAGATTGGTGTCAAGAATCAGTTGACCGTGCCTTAAATAATTTAGCAAAGGTTCAAAGTACATTGGACTTCTATCTATTAGAAATGCTCCAGTGTGATCTTGTTTACTTGGCTGTATTTTCCATTCGGAATCTTCACTCCACATAAACATTCTTGAAAAAAAAAATACAATTTTGCTGAATTAGTTCTCTATACCATCTAATTGTTTAAAAAACCTTCAACCTTATCATTGTAATAGTACCTTGCTAACATACTCATGGGTTCCTTATTTGTAAGAGTACTTCGAGTTGTAATGAAACATTTTCCACCCACATTTAATGTGATCCAGTCAGAATCCCTTTCAGCATTATTGACCTCAGTGCTTTTACTTTTATGAACAAAGTCCTCCCCACTCGATACATACAAAATATCATCATCCCTAAACAAGAATTAACATACATCCCGTTTACCCACAACTCCAACAGTGAAACAAACAGAACATTTTACTTAGAACAAGAACTGGTTTGAATGATTGTAAAAGTAATATGATATTAAAACAGAATTCGAATAATAAGCATACCTAATTAATTTAATATCATCTATCTCACCACCCTGCGGTGTAAAAAGTCTTCTCGCCGTCATTTCAAATTTCAAACCGGCTGCCATCAATAATTCCTCGACAGAATGCGTCACCATAAATACCTGCGCAAATAATTGATCTATCACATCTCACTTTTTTAATGTAAATATAACAACATTATGATCACGTGCATTTACCATTTCCACACCATCTCTTGCAAAGGTTTACAGAAAATAAATTTTTTAAAATTCTTAATCCGTTTTTCGCGACAATTTCCCATAATACCCCATTCCCTAGCATTAAACATGGTGTTCCATAATCTTAAATTTTCAAACGCATCCTAGAAATTGTTCCAACAATGAATCCCGCGACATTTTGAATTCAAGCTCTACAGTAAACAAAGAATAAACGTCATTGACATCAAGTGCGCAGTCGTAATCTGTAAAGCAGATAGGCACGTCGTCAGTCGATGGATCGACGTGACAAGCCAACGAATTCAGCCTACCAATAACTCTATTAACTTCTAGCAGAAGTGAAACTACCTATTACTCTCTAAAACAGTTTGCAAATTATTGTAAAGACTTTGAAGTATCACCTTGCCGTTTACATCGGTGCCATTGACGAAAAGAATCACTCTCTTCATGGCTCAAGAGCCCTTGCTCAGCCCTATTGTTATTCGATCTCGGTGATCTGTCAAATGGAAGAGATCGCCTGGGAAAGAACCTTGAGAAATTTGCGAATTTTCGCGAACGATATTTCGCACTGTCGATTAATGACTCGCCATGTTTGACCATTGAGTGTAGATTGTATGTTCTTTCGTATTGGATATAACTTTTTAATGTCTGTTTAGCGTCTCACGTCTTGTAGAAGATTTGGCCAATCGCTGTCAGTTTCGGTAATCCATATGAGAATGTACCCTGAAGAAAATCGTTGCGTACACGAAGAAATAGCACAGTGGACTCCTCATTTTGTAACGCTACAACGAGCCAATGCTGTAACTTAATTGGGGAAATAAGACAATGCGTAAAAAAGCTACGTCTCTATCAAGGCACGGCCCATTTCTATTCGTGACACATTTTCTAAGATGGCCGCTTCCTATGTAGTCTGGCCGTAAATAAAGATGGCCATGCTCCATTGCATAAAGCAGGTCTCGTAGCGAAGCATAGCAATGATTTTATGTGTTCTCGTGTAATTTTACTGTGCTTCGACTTGTAATTATCATGGAGGTTGACCTGAGTAACACCTTATTAGCTGGTGATCCACGGCTAGTGGATCATATTGTGGGAGAAGTCAAATCACAAGGAATCTTTGATCAATTCCGTAAGGAATGCATCGCTGATGTTGATACAAAGGTATAATGCATTTTTTTCTTATTAAAACTCTATTAAATTTGATGTACTATTGAGAATTATGTAAATGATTTATTAATCTATGTTATAGAAATTCATACCTAAGAAATAGTTTGTTGACATACATGATTGTATGATGTAAACATTTGAATATTTAGTTGTCTTATTTTGTACTCTTTTATATATTAAATTATGCTTTATAAGTGTAATATTCATACAATAATATACAGATAGTAAATATATGATAATTTTGTTTATTATAGCCAGCCTATCAAAATCTACATACACGCGTAGAAGGATCAGTAAATTCGTTCCTTGCTAAACAAGTATGGAAAGCAGATCTCAACAAAAATCAGCTTCGGGAAACCTTGCGCAAACATATACATGAAGCACCATACTTAGATACTGGTGTGGAACGCATAGTAGATCAAGTGGTAAATCCAAAAGTCTACTCTGTGTTTATGCCACAAATTGAAGACGTAGTATACAAATTCCTTGGTTTAGAGAGACCTAAAGCACGAGAGAAAAATGGTTCTTGTGGACTTAAAGATTTGTTACCAAAAGATTTGGATCCTGTTTCTCCAGAATCAGACAAAAACAGTCTAAAAGATGTGTCACTTGAGTCTGTGGATGCGAACATAGATGATATTGATGTTAAGAATGAGGAAACATCATTGTCAATTAATGAACAAAAATCGCAATTTACTGAAACTATTGGAGACGATAACTCTGACAATGCACAATTTCTCAGCAATGAGAAACCATCAGAGAGTCCTAATAAAATATCAAGCAGAACGGCATCAAATTCGAATATTAACAATTCATTAAAATCAGATGACAAGGTAGAAGAAGATGAGGAGGATAGTCCAGTGTTTGAGCCAATCGATATAATGAATCTCAATGAATCAAATATTTCGAATGATTCTCATCTTTCTGGAATATCTGAGTTAACAAGTCATAGATCAAGAAGCCCTGATTTTTCTAATGACTTTTCTCGGGACAATTTAGATTTCAGCAATCAAGATTCTCAGCTAAGCAAAGTTTCATCGGATTCACGACTTTCCATCGTTACTGACTTCAGTTGTTCAAATCATGCATCAACTCCGCTACCAGACACCTCCAAAGACGATTCCACCAAAGACGAGTATGCAAAGGACAACTTTAAAGCAATCAGAGAATTCGAAACTAGTAAAAATAAAGATAAAAATGCTTCTGACTTGGACAAATATAAAGATAATCTCATTCAAGAATCTAAAAGCATTAAAAGTAATTTGTCCTCTAAAGAAAGTTCGAGGGATGCTACTGATAGTGCAATTAAAGATAAATATGAATCCAAAGATAAAAGTCGAGACAGCGATTCGTTCAAGGCGAAGTCGTCCAAAGAAAAATCGGACCTGAAGAGTTATAAAGATAAAGAGAAGGATTACAAAAAGAAACAAAATCGGGACAGTAGTTTGAGAAACGAAAAATATTCTAAAGATAAGTCTAAAGAAAGAACAGAATCTTCACGAATGGGTACAGAAAAAAGTCGTGATAGTTTCGAGAAAAGCAAAGAAACTATCATCAAGCCCAAGGAAGAGAAGGTAAAAGATTCGGATAAAAAAGATATAGCTGTGAAAGAAGTTAAAGATTTAAAGGATATCTACAAAGAAAAGATCCGGGAGTTGAGGGAGAAGAAAGAATTGACCGAAAAAGAAAAATTGAACAAGGATAACAAAGACAATAAATCAAGTAAAGAATTCAAAGACCGAAGAGATTCGTCAAAAGACAAAAAAGATAAAAAGGATTACAAAGTTTCATCATACAAAAACGCGAGTTCGAGTCGTCCGGAAAGTAAATCTAAAAAAATCGACGACAAATCATTAATTAAAACTGATAATAAATCAATTACAAAAAGTGTCGATTCCAAGGATACTAAAAATGAATCAAAGGACAAAGGGAAGCGTGACGATCGACGATATTCCAAAGACAGCAAAAGTAAAAGTTATTCATTGATCAAATCAGATTCTACCGAAAAGTGTGACAAAACAGACATAAAAAAATCGGTAAAAACTGATAAAGATGACAAAACAGAATTGAAAAAAGATATGCAAAAGTTAGTAACAAAGAAAGAATCGAAATATGACATACTGAATAAAGATTTGGAAAGGGGTCATAAAGCAGATAATAAAAAAGAAGCAAAGGTGGATTCACAAATCAAGGAGAGAAAACGCAGAGACGAGAAAAAATCAAAGTCCAAGGATGAGCATTGTAGTCTTAGAAAAAACTCAAGCGATAGACGCTCTACAGACAGAGATGGTTCAAACGGTTCAAATGGTAGAAATTCACAAAAGAGCAACTCCAGTTCCAGTACATCTTCAGGTAAGGCTGTCTCATCAAGTATTACAAAGGAATCTAGCAATACTAGCAATTCCAGCAGTGAGACATCAGATGGTATTGAGGAATCACAACTAGATGAATTAAAAAATTCATCAATAGAACCAATAACAAAAGTTTATAACGAATCCAGTGATCATCAAGATCAAAGTATGTCAGAGACCGAAATTGATGACTCAGAATTCAATCCACAAAAGCTACATCTTGGCTCGCTGGAGTTGACTCTGCCACTGAAGAAACGTCCACTGCTTGTTGATGATGCATCCAGCAACTTGGGAGACAATAAAATTAAAAAACCAAAATTTGCAAAAAATATATTCGAAGCCAAGAAGCTGATGAAACTTCGAAAACGTATGGAAAAACAAGAACGATTGCATAATGAAGAATTACAAAGGAAACTCGAGGTTGAGACTGTAAAGGAATTGCAGCCAGGATCGTCACCACCACCACCGAAACCATCGAACGACCCTGATAACATCAGTACAATACCTGACGAAGAGCGCGTTCAGATCGTTGAAATTCCTGACGAAGATTATGAACAGCCATATCCGGAAAAGCAGACAAATTTAACTTTGAAGGAAAGCTCATTTGTAATACTTGAAGGTGAACCATCATTACGATCTAATGCACATTCTACTTTATCTGAAATGGAACTATCAATAAGACAGTCATTGACTGAAATGATTTCCGATGCTAAATTGATAGAAACCAGTAACGTCGTGGCAACTATTGATAACTCAACAGAACCGCAAGGAACAGCGCAAGCAGATTCAGGTGAATCACAGAAAAGTCCACCCTGCAGTAAAGTGCCAGTGAATTCATCATCGATGAATCCGGAAACATTAATAAATATTAATCAAACAATGTCTGAACAACAGAGTTCAACAAATGCTATCGAAGAATCGTTAACGAATAACGAAAAATCTAAAGAATTCATTAAAAACCAGGAAATCCAAAATATTCCCTTAAGAGTTAAAGATACAACACATGCTGACAAGTATATTGAAGAAAGTCAAAATATCGAGGAAATTATCAAAAGCTCTACGTCAGCATTGTCGAATCAAAATGATACGACTGAGCGTGCAGAAAGTTCAGTGAAGATAAAAGAAGATCCAGTCAAAAGTAGTACTGTACTGAATTTAGAAAGTGAATGTTTAACTGCCTGTGTCAGTAACGAATTCAAGCATCATGACAATGATACTGAAGAATCGGAGAAACAGAAGACCAGCAATTTAAGATCATCAATGGGGCACCAAGAGGAATGCTTGTACTTCCAAGCTGATAATGAGAAATATTTGAAATTTTCAAGTTTTCTAAAATCGTATGAACCGGATGAGGGTGCCAAGAGTTTAGAACAAATGATAGAGAGTTTGGGTGGTCAAATGGTGTCATCTTTTTCAAAAACCATGGCGCCTCCATTGCCCAAACGTAAACATTCAACAAGTCCTTTATCTGATATCCTCATTAATACCTCGAATAATAATAACGATGGGCACAAAATGTTGGACTCTCTAGCTGATCATGATGGTCCGATAAGCATAAAGAAAAGGAAGCTAGCTCGAGTTAAAAAGCAAAGAACAAATTCAGGTCCTTGTACACCCCACAACCTATTGAACGGAGAGAACTTTGTGATGCCCTTAAGTCCAGAGAGCGATGTATCAGCCACCAGTGAGAAAACACCATCTCATCCCATAAAGGATGATAAAAGGTACTACAGAGATATTTGCATGCAATTATCGATAACTATAGAAGCATTAAGAAACATTGGTGTGAATTTTTCTGAAATTCCAGTAGTACATTTAAATTGATATCATTAGCATATGTTGTGTCTGTTTGACATGAAGTCAACACAGTAATTGTAAAAGCATGAGACAGATCTCTACGCTATCTCTTGGAACTGAAACAACATGTTATAATTATTTTTTTCTGATAACACTTTGAGTCGATAGAGAGTTGCAATAACTTTTCATGAAGAAGGATTCATATATTTTAATGCTTTAACCCTTGTAGCAAAAAAAATGGTCGACTTTTTGAAGTCCAAAAAGAATTCCTGCAAATCATTAAAGTTTATTTATATTAAACATACCAATGAACCATGTAATAATGCTATGCGATATAAACGTTCACTCAACGTTCGCTGCTAATTTTCATTAATCTTAAAGCGTCTCAGTGTTGCTTGTACATTAGATAAATATTGAAGATAACTTGCCCATCCACCCCTTGAACATAATGTAACTTTTGAAAAATATCTGCTCCTTATCATTAACAGATTAGATCTTAATTGCTGAAATATTTTGTCTATTATTGACCTGTAACAAATTGAGGTCAGAATAATGTGGATTAATACTAGTTCATACCCACAAGCAAGGTCTCATTGCCGAATGCGTTTATATATCTATGTCATAAAAGATAGATACCAAAAATGGCCGTGACTATCTTCATTTCTTTTATCGGCATATTCTCTTGGCATAAAGAACAGTAAGAGATCATTTAATAAGGAGTGTGATTCCAATTGTAAAACATTTGTTCTGATTGGATGATTGCAGTCGACAGAGAAGCAGTCAAAGATATTCGAGTGACGACCTCTACAAGCCTCGGCCACTATTTTCCAGCTCGTCCCGGCGAAGTAGAAGATCTAACCAGGCATAGCTAGTGGTCCATGGATTGAGATACTGAACCGCTCCAAGAGAAAATCCAGCAACGAGTGACAGGACTGGGACGTTGTACAAACTTTCAAGCAGTACAAGTTTCAACAGTTTCCAGAAGTGCCCTGCTGCCAGTTGCTTGTGCAGTTTACCCGTCTTCCAATAGTGTTGACCGGATGATTATTCAGGATATTCTGAAAACCTACTGATTCGACAATTCATAACACCAAAATGAAATTACAGTAAACGTTAATAATCTGTGTCAACACTAATACCGCGTTATTGTTCAGCTAACTGGACTTTTTTTCATCCTTCAACAAAAATCTAATCCCTGACGCATTACGGGTATCACAAAGCAGCAGATGTAGAATTTATACCTATAAAATCTATTTTCCGTGCCAAAAAACGAAAAGGCATGTATGTACGGTACTTCCGAACGTAAAAAGTGAAGCAGCTCTTGGCAAGATCAAGAGAATCTTAGGAAACGTTTGAAATTTAATAAATTATTAAATGAAATACGCGCTGAAAGTGTGTTGGAATAACGTAATAAAAAAGTAACGTAATAAATAACACTTTCCATAATGATAGATTTTTACCATTTCGAATCTTTGATAAACAGTAGCGAGACACGTTATAGATCATGTATAAATATATTCACTGTGTATAAACCTGTATATTGGTATATTACAAATATGCAAAAACTGTATATTACTAAAAAAAAAAGAACTATTTAATATATCCCTTTGCGTTTGAAATAAAATAGTCGACTGTAATATAACAGTGCCTGAAGTTCATAATATAAGTTATAATGAAAGAATATCATATGCTGCACCTGCGATAGCAGCATTGCCTCAATAAGTTTCAATTGTAGTTTATCGGCTTCCAAATAAAAACAAATTTTTGTATATGTTATATCGTATACGCGATATCATCCTGCATTATGACAAAACTCGTCCTACACTTACATATTCATCTTTTACAAATATTGATATTTCTCTTTCATTGATTACTTCCCTAGCAATATTAACCACCGCCGTTTTCGGCTGATTTACCGTAAATACCACACAACTGATAGATTATCATACATCTTATTTCATAATGAACTATTTTATTAAAGATTATTGTAATATATCAGAATTAAAAATACATATCGGTGCTATTATTCGAAATATACTGGTACTGAGCAATCGATAAAAATTTGTTAATTTTCAGTGATCTGTAGCTTAAAAACTATTTAGGGCCTTGTACATACAGTTATAAGTACAAGGCCATAAGTCACTTCAGTTTTCCTGTGCTAGCAAAAAACCTTTTACACTATAAGCATGCCTCTATTTCGTTCCTTTCTCGATTATGCAACATAGCATAACATACCCTCTAACGTAACACGCCAGGAGTTGCTATATAATGTATTGGACATCAAAAACTTTTACCATCTGACTAGTTGTCTTGTTATTATTTCTGTAAATACGTAGTAACAATCGTAAGACCTTGCTGCTTCTACAATTTATTATAAATTTATACACATACATCGCGATCAAAGACTCTCATACATTATCCACGACTGTTCAGCATAATTTCACATACAATAATTTGCGAGTGTTTATACATATATCAAATCATCCAACTTTTTGGCCTTGCGGAAAGAAAACAGAGCGCTAACGGCGATTCACATTTATCAAATGTTTTTGGAGAAACGATTACATTACGCAAAAACTGCTGTCACTTCTGCAAAAGAAGTTGATCATCTTGCTATATTCCTTATCATTGCTGTGAATATCAAACGTCTCGCGACGTCTACATATGTACATATATTTGCTATAAGGTTGTGACAAAACTTTTAACGAGAATTTATAACAGAAGTCTGGGAAGTCCTAGCCGCCATAAATAGATTGTACAGCTTTGAAACGTTTATTCTACCTGGTGTTATGGTGTATTATTATCTTACATCCAAACGACATTATTGTCTATGCAGCCTATTAATAGACATATACACTAAACATTATAAATATTGAGAATATCATATAATTGAATACCATATAAGGTAATAATTATTGCAATGATCGGATCGACCGGCCAGACGTATTTGCGCAAATAATACTGCGTATTACCTATGTATGTATGTACCATTCGTGCATTCATTTTTGATGCCCAGGTACACAGCTTGAGCCGACTAGTACGACTGCTGGGATTATTTGATTCAAAGAAAAGCATACATATGTAGGTACCTGTCTCTGTTGTGTTATATCGTCCACTGTAAATTCTAAGAAGAAATTCTATTATATCTGGATTCACGCTAAAGAAATACACATTGCTGTTTACGCATCCATCCGTATGTGTATCTTATCATCATTCTTCTGACTACACACAACTGTAATAGTAGGTTCAAACAGTCTGGAAAAATTACATAATCCAAATGCTAAGGATAATATTAATGCAGTCTAATTGTAAGCTAATTCACTGTATAATTTACTCTAGCACGAAAGGAATTCGCTGCGCGACCGGTACAATGAAAACTTCCATGTCACCCAGTATATCTTATAGTATAACCACGTGGTTCGGAGCGCAGGCGCGCCACGTGCTCACTTCGCTAACCTCTTTAACTTGTGCAACGACTTTCCGGAGCAGTTCTCTTAATAAAATGCGAAAGGGTCGTAGCCTTTTTGATCGCACGTGTGTACAATTCAATGTAAATTATATATTCTGATGCGTACTAAGTCGCGTCATTTTTCATCCAGTGTGGATTTTACGATTCTTTGCAATAGAACAATGTGGTGGGGATAACCGTGTGGAGAGTCAGTCTACTACCAAGAGCTACAGCTTGTACAGCAATAACGCGGCCCCATTAAGACACGATCGTCGTGTACGATCACATGTCGTTTAACTGAACGAACAACCGCTTTTTTTTCGAATCTCAAGAAGATTGTAAAGTGATTCAAGACGTGAAGGTGCCTACGTTTTTACACAGGCAGTGAGTTAGCTGAAAAAGAATCGCGTGTTGTGTCAGGAACGTGTTAGCCCCGCGACATTTCAAAGACCCGCAGGAGAGCTATCCTGGTACACTTCGAAAACTATGGATATACAGGATTACGAGAGTCTGCCTACGTCCTCAGTGGCTGTACACATGACAGCAGGTGCCTTTGCAGGAGTTATGGAACACTGCATCATGTATCCACTTGACAGTGCCAAGGTACAACCTCTACTTACCGTCATGTCTTCTTCTGAGATTTACATAACCTATGCGTCCATTGCCTCTCGTGTGACTTCTTGGATCTTAAACTACTTGAGGAGACTTGCCAAATTCTGCTGTAAGGATGTACAGTATGGGATTACTGGAAAGGAGTCCTAGTAATTCCCCTGTGATAATGAAATATCACGAATTGTACCGGCGATGATGGTATACTCGGGGTATATTTTATTATCTCTTATTGAGGAATGAAACATATGAACAGGATGCGGTTACGCTGAGTTGATGTACTTTACTGGTGAATTTCAGGATGTTTTATTCTTTGCTAATGATAATTTAACAATGTTCTTTGTCTTGTGAGACTTTTAGGATTTATACCAATCCCGACGTTTACATCAAGAGGATGAGTTTACCTTGGGAACATTCAAATGCATGGAGATCCCATGTGACTGGTGTCAAGATCATTCTCCAGACTTTGTGCTATAAACTATCTGTGAAATTGTAAATAATCGCGGTGATTGAAGACTTTGCACGTGAAAGTTTTCTGAATGGGAAGGAATATTTTGGAAAGTAAATATTATTCTACTGGAATACTATATATCCCTTATGCAGGAATGTATAAGGTAGTGCTGTAAAATTCGAGTTCACTTCAGACAACAAGCAACAATGTTGGAAAACAAAATACTCTGCAACGATGTACTAAAATTATAGAGTGTGTATATTGAAACATGTTAGTTAATGCTGTGAAAGGTCATGGACAAGAATGACATCATTCTCAAATATGCACCATAAGAAATTTCATTGTATGCAAAAGATTGATTCTTGTTGAATAACTGAACAGATCTGAACAATAATCCTTACACTTCATATGTTAGAAAAACATAATATTCCATAAATTTGTATACAACCAATATACAAGAATTTCTAAAGATTGTACATATAGAATATTATACTGCTCTTGAGCATTTAACTGATAACTTTTGATAAAAGTGTTTGTGTCTATGGAGGTATTTTTCTAATCAGATCGTTGATTGTAATGGTAATTCAATTCTGCCAAATATTTGATAAATTTATTGCAATCTTAGAATGCGCTATTTAAATTGATTTTACTTAACATTTTGAGTATGTATACTCAACTTTATAACAGAACACATCAATATCAAGGAAGCTAAACACTGATATTTATTCTTCTAAATTAGATATAATCAATCATTCAATATATTATATAAAAATTCAATGGATACAAGTATCCAAATACAAATCTAACGATCAATTGCCACCTTATTTTGTATTCTCTGTTCATATATAGTATTTCTAATATTCCCATGCAACATCACAAAATTTACTATAATTACTTTTCATCTGTGCAAAGAATTACATCACATTCTATGTATATTAGTTTCAAAGTAATTATTCTTGATATAATTCTATCAAATGATTAATTTTTTGTGCGATACACCATCATGAAAGCACATAAACCAATTTGAAAGATACAATCATTAGTTCCATGAACTAGCAAATAACTTACAACTAGCATAGATAAACAATGAAATATGATATAATCTCTTGGTAAACTATTACTTTTTCCTTCATTTAAATTACAAAATGTCGGTGACTCCGTCAAGTAATTGTGGCATAGAAGCAATAGCGCACGCGCATATCTTGCACTTGTTCGCATATTTACTCACTAATGCACTCATCTCTTTATATCTTCCTGTATACACCAAATGCACTAAACCCTTATGGCTTTCTGTTTAACCGCAACCGTTTCGTTTGGTCATGCAATATTTTCTGAGTGAGGCACCAATTTATATTTGGGTTGACCAAGGTAGATATTCCTGTACGTTCAATGTGTATGTGTATATATATATATTCATTCGGAGCATGGCTTCCGTCACACATTATATAACGCACCGGTCTTATGCAGGAGAGTCTATTTCTGATTACCTTTTCTGATGACGGTCCGTGCAAACGTTTTCTGTTCTCCGTGACTAAAAAGACTACTGCATTTCACAGATGACTGGGCACTCAATGACTGTTCAATCGGAATTCCCTTCAGTTGAGGAAAATGAGCAGAGTTATTCTTGCAGAGAAAGAATAGTGTTAAAAAACTAACACGTTTCTCCCGGCTGACATATATTGGGACGCTTATATAATCATCTATCCTATATAAAAAAAACATGCGTAGCGGTAGATACCTACAATGCGTGTAACGATGATTTTTATGTTCTGCTTGATAATCTTCATAATTCCACTAGGACAGTACTCGAGCGTCATTTTTTCGAATAGGCAACGACCACGAGTAATGTCTGCCTGTAAAATGCAAGTCACGAAATAATAAAAGTAGAATTACTCTTTTCGCATGCATAATACATAGCAAGTATTAGCCCGAGGTTTTTCACTGTCCTAGGAAGGAAAAGAATAGGAGACATCAATAAATTCACGCGGTACTTAATAATTTTATTTTTGAAAATTCTTTTATAGATTTCGAGAACCAGGCTGGGGCATATTCGTAAATTCTCTTACAGATTCTAAGATGCACTCGTTCACGATGTGGGATTCCAAGAAATGTTAACGGTTGGAACTCCTTATCATTCCTAGTACGCTTGGAACAAGAAATTCTTGACAAATAATTTATCACATTGCAACTGCTCTTATGTATCATACAGCCTGACTGCAGTTACGTTATTAAAAAAATTTTTTAAACGCCATAACGGTTAATTTTAATGTCAAACCACTATAATGTTTGCCAAGACAAAATAACACGTCATCATTCCATCAGAGCAAATTAAGATATTAAAAGACATAGTCGCTGATACTTATCAACGTTGTAATAAATTTTTTATCGATTTTCAGACAAGGATGCAAGCTTTGATACCAGGTCCTGGAGGAGGTGGAGGAGTCGGTGACGTTCTTGTGAAGATGATACGACAGGAAGGTTTTTCTCGTCCCATCCGGGGTATGGGGGCGGTGGTTGTTGGTGCAGGTCCTGCACATGCCTTATACTTTTCATGCTATGAATTTCTTAAAAACAAAATGATGAATCAGAGACTACCATCCCAATTTAATCATCTCGTATACGGTGCAGCTGGATGCGTGGCTACTGTACTCCATGATGGAGTGATGAATCCAGCAGAAGGTGAGCTTATACGAGTAAACCTTCTAACAGTAATATTATTATGACAGCTTAGACTGTTCTTTCATGTGATGTAATAAAATCATTTGGGAAATGGTTATTAAATACTTGTACAATTATAAAGACTCATAATCAATTTATCGGCTCGTGGAAGTGTATTCTTATATACGTTTCCCTCCATTCTCAAATGCTAACTGCTTCAACGAAGCAAATCTTCATTTACAGTGGTGAAACAACGGCTGCAGATGTACAATTCTCCATATAAAACTGTAACGAGTTGTATGCGACACGTGTACAAAACTGAAGGGTTATATGCATTCTACCGAAGTTACACAACCCAGTTGGCCATGAACGTGCCTTTCCAGTGTGTCCACTTTATTGCCTATGAATTTGGACAGTCCATCACAAATCCGGACCATTCATATAATCCAAGGGCACATGTGATCTCCGGTAAGTACTATTTTCAAGAGTGAGCAACCTCATTAAACAATGCCAACTTTTCACTGTAGAAAGTGGAGCCACAATTTTACTAAATCGCCTGTCGCCTTTCTTTTTGCCTTAGGCGCAATGGCGGGAGCGATCGCAGCTGCTACCACAACACCCTTAGATGTCTGTAAAACTGTACTGAATACACAACAGGGTGGTGTCCAAGCACAAGGGATGGTAGACGCATTCAGACAAGTTTACAGGTTTGGAGGAATACAGGGTTACTTCCGGGGACTTACTGCAAGAATTATCTATCAAATGCCAGCTACTGCAATATGCTGGTCCACGTAAGTAAAATTATTTGCATTGTATCTTAGAACTTCGTATAATTTTTAATGACGTTATTAGTTCGATTTTTTAGAGAAATCATTATAACATATTTTACCATAACTACTTGAGACACTACCCGACGCGATAACATCGTTTCGATGTTCTTATTAACACGTTTTTCTTATCAAGAATCGTGATAATTATCTTCCTCTGCGTGTTTACTTTGTAATGTCCTTGGGCATTTCAGTTTTTAACGTGGGCTATGTTAAACATTTATATATACATAAGATTATAGTGTATTAGAAAATCATTATTTTGGAGTGATTGGGCAATTTATGATTCGCAGATACGAATTTTTCAAATACGCGCTGCATAGTAAACAGGATGACACACATGGTTTGGAAACGAATGATGGCATCAATGGAATAGGTCAGAGTCAAGTTGTTACCTCATCCTCGGCGGCGGTTTCCGCTGCTGCTGCTGGTGCTACTTCTCCCAGGTCTAATAGCTTTCAAGGAGCTGGACTCTATTTCAACAACAAAACCTCTGGACCGGTATTGCTCGAAGTGACAAGGAGTTAGACTTCTTTTTCAACAACTACGTAACGCCAGACGAATCGAAAAACTTTACGATTGAGGCCCGCAATGAGCCGATTTTTACATTTCGAGAGTTTATTATTAATGAGCGATATTTTGTTAACCCGATTGTTAATACGATATTATTGTGTACGCGTAATTGGTAAGAAATGTGAAAGAAAATTGATGATTAGAGAGGTTCGCGGAGCCAAGTGCAGGCCGCAGGCTCAATGAGAATGACACTAGTTTAAATCATTTCGATCACTGTATTACTACGAAAGTCCCACGTATTATCCACATTGCGGTGTCAAGTATAGATGAATGCAAGTCTCTTTGGATAAGATGCACTTTATACCACATTAACGTAATTGACACCTCTTAAAATCTAGTTGCATTAAAATGATTGACTAGTATTAAAATACAACAAAAAAAGAAGCAAACAAATGGAAACTAAGCCTTATCATTTTTGACTAATTATTGTTGGTTCTAGTAATCAAAATCGTGCTAAGACTTACTGTGACGTGATTTTAAAGTTATCGAGCTGACGTCGCGTTCGAAATGACAAACAAAACAAGTGGGTAACAATAACTAGGTAATTAAATATACCCGGTAATGTCAGACTTATGTGCAAACAATATTTTGAAGTGATTTTCGCAGTCAATGAGGTGTTATATTGTCGTGTTGTTACATTCAGAATAACTTTTTTGTATCAAGTGATGTTCACTGTGCATGCCAACACGATCTTTCCCATCAAACCGCGAGCTCATCTCGGATGAACCGTACGATCATCTCAGTGACGTTAATAGGGACCTTGAGGAAGATCAATTTTCAGGTGAAACTATCTTGATGATAAAATAAATTATTGCTGGTATTGCTGGCTGCTATCCAATTAATTAGATCAAAATGCGATAATCAATGGTATCGTTCATACGGGGCATTGACAATTGCCAATAGCTACAAAAAGAATTGCTTATCTACTGTTATCTTTTTTTAATTCTGTTTGTTCCTCAAACTTGAGCCAACTGTATCTTATATTATCGTGCTATCTCAACATTTACCTGCAATGAAATTACAATTGTATAACTATTCTGCATCTATACGTACTGGATGTCTTGAACTTAAGAAGTTGTATATTTTCGTACTCTACCAAAGAACTAGAGCGACAACGAATACGTACGCATTAATTCGAAAGAAATTGTAATTATAAAATTTGTCTATTTCTGTTATTTTTGTCCCAATATAGCACGCGACTTGATGGGCCCATGCTCCACGTGAACAGCCAATTTGAATTTGAGAAGCTTCTTTTCATTGGAGTGCAGCCTAAATAGATTCTGTACAATAAGCGTAAGCTAAGGAATACATTGGTGGGGTGCATGCAGTAAAGGTAAAAGAAAATTAAAAATATACTTAGCATAATGAGCACCGCATAATCGTATCGTTAGGATAGAAAAATTGTAAAATTGAAACTTCATTTATTATTATCTACTTCTTGAAAATTGATAAAACTATCGAGCGTGTTTGTCACCTAAACAGGATAAACTTTTGACGTTATCAAAACGATTTTTAAATTAGATGGTTTCGATATTGAAATAGCGTGGCTTGTTTTCAACGTAGTCATCCATTCTGACTGTGAAAACCATAAGAGTATTAATCGCATGCACCTGCATCAATTCAACACTTGGTCATAGTGGATGATGTGTTGCGTTTGAAACTGAACATGTCAGGAGCACAGGAATCAGCTGTATGTAGAGTATATTTAAAACAAATTTTCATCAGTCATGAAATTTGTTGTGATTGACGGTTGAATTATTTAATTATTATACTTGCAACAATTAGTGAGCTAATATTTAGTGTGGCGTTGTAAAAGAAAACTCAAGGAAGCCAAACTGAAAATATTGCATTAAATGCTACTTATAATTTCTACATAAAACTTCGTGCAGACGTCGTTCAATTTTTTTTATCTTGTTAATACGATTAAATTACCCTATGAAGGATCTGCAAAATATCCCTTTAGTCGTTAATAAAGTGAGATATCCGTTTAATTATATTTTACTGTATCATACAATATTGCTTCCTGTGGCTGTGATTACTGGGTCAAACACATACGATGTTGACTTTAAGAGGGAGTAATGTCATGTGAAAACTCATTATTTCACGCCATACATATTTATTATTTTCTATTGTTAAAATGTATAATTAATCGTTATTCTTTAGAGTTTGCGATTACACGGAGACTTTAATTATTTAACGAATTCAGTCATCCATTATTACATTATGCCAATACTAGAGTAAATTAAAACATTATGTATGTAAGAATATATGCAACATATATATATATATATTTTGTGTGTGTATATACATATATATATATCGTGTAACTTAAATCAGTAGACAGTTGCGATTCTTCCACATTCTCGATTCTCAAAACTTCACTTTTATTTTTCTTTTAATGTACCATGTATATAAGTGCATGCCTCCACCAGTACCACTAGCAGCTATCGAAAAAAGATAAATATTGTACCGGGATAAAATACAAAAAAACTCATTAAGAATGCAAAAAGCAAAACACTATGTGTAATGATAATGTAAATAATGAGAGACACAGATTACAATAAACGTATGTAAAAAAAAATTGACTACACAGAATTAAGATCCTAGGAAATTATTTATTTGGCAAAGTTACTAATTCTTGGGAAAATGTGCATAGTACAGAAATTGAGATGACTGGCTGCTCTCGAGTTGCTTTGGATTATTTCCAAACAAAAAAAAAGGGCTTGGGCGATGCAACATTTTGCAAATTTTGAGATGCACGCCAAGATAAAAGAATATCGTTTCGTTCAATTATTATATCGCAGGTACATCTCAGATTTTCGATTGATCTTAACCATTTTACATTTCCATTTTTTACAAACGGTACACGAGCCGTGATCTGGTATTCGAAATGGCGAAATTATCAGGAGCTGCTTGCGACACTCGCTGCCAGCTGTTTTTCAACGAAATAGCAAAGAATGAAAATTCTCTTAGAATGAAGTGGTTCATAAAGAATCGTCAGAGACTCTTAGACAATCTAGGAAGTCAGAAGCTCGTTAGCAAAGCGCAAATACTGATGGCGGAGAATGAGGAGAAACGACGTCAGTTTTATCGTAAACAACGAGCTAACGTATGTAGATTATAAAGTACAATTTGGATGTTATTGCTTGGGTAATTAGAATAAAATCTCAAATTCACATTTAATACTAGACGCGGGTAACTTCAAAGTTACCGGAATGGCGGCCACCTAATTCTGATGGATCTGTCAATCTTAATCCTATGCGACCTGTTGATCCAGTCACAAAATCAATTATTTACGAACGTAACGTTCAAAGTTTTATAACTGGAAATAATTATCTTCAAAAAAGGTACTTATAATGTCATATATTGATTTTATATAAATAATACATGACGCAATTTTCTCGATAATGTTCACGTTCGTCTGGTTTAATTAGATTTCAAGAGACACCAGAAGATCGATATTATTTTCCTGATTGCACAAATTGGACTTATGGATGGAGAATAAAGGATTATCCACCTGTTCCGGCGACTAAAGTTGGTATACGATCTCTTATGCAAGCTACTTTTTATCGACGAAACGCATCAAGTCTTCAACGAGATCCTGATTGGTATCGTAACTGTCAGACGGGGAATGCAAAAAATTTCAATGAAATTTCTTCACACTAATTCACATCATTGTTACGAAAATTAATGATTGTCTCAGTAATAAATATTGTCTATTTCTTTGTTACTTACTACTCGAATTAATATAGTGCTTGGCCACTCTTCGGAACGATCATTCGCTGCAAACTGGGATACAGGCGAAAAATACGCATTAACGAATGCATACGGTCGCAGGTGAACTGTCTCACTGTTTGCAAATGTTCTATGTCGTGTTTACTGACGGTTTTAAACATATCATCTCCATGTTTGCGAATCACAGTAATGTTATTACACATGCAGGGACGCTTTACTATGGCATTGATACTTTCAGTATTCTAAAAAAACATTTTTGTGATTTATTTTCCCTCTATTTTCATATTGTATTAGGATTGGTATTGCGTTAGGTTTAAATTTCCGATGATAATTTTCATCACCATTTACCTTTTTTTGTGTCTCCAATTTTCTCATTTTAGAAATCTCTTTTTTACTGATACAAGAGCTGCTTGTGCGTTTACTTGCATGTATTAAACTTTGAATACGTGGCT
The DNA here is from genome assembly GCA_031762395.1 of Calameuta pygmaea. Classification (NCBI taxonomy): domain Eukaryota; kingdom Metazoa; phylum Arthropoda; class Insecta; order Hymenoptera; family Cephidae; genus Calameuta; species Calameuta pygmaea. Next base: position 1,465,653 of record JASANN010000252.1, read on the forward strand.
CATATTCGACAACTGGTTTAATAGTTTTATTCTGATTTCTTTCCTTTTTATTCTGACAAATTGGAAAATTTGGCCGCTTTGGAGTTTCTGATTTCAAAAGTTCATCGTGATGCGATTCCTGATTGCCATTCCTTGATAGATTTGTATGTGACAATGGTGTTCCCTTTTCCAAATTGTTTATTGGTTGCTAATGTTGAATAATATAAAAAATGCATAAAGTACAATTGCTAGGAATCTTTAAAAGTTATTTTCATGAAGTTTATTTATTTTTATCAATTTAATCAATATTAGTTAGTTTATACCTGGATACAACTCTGTGGGTTCTTTAATTCCATTATAAAACGTGAACCCTCTCCCAAATCCAACATAGTTTTCTTCTCTGCTTGATCTATATCACCACGGTAATCTGATCGCACGTACAATGTACCATCCAAATAACAGAATGGCAGGGATTGATTACTATCTGTCGTTGTAAATGATCTTTTGGATATATTATCAGCATATTCATCGTCATTATAGAAATCAATGCTTGATTTTATGATTGGAGTGACAAAATGTTCCTTTGTACAATATCTGTCAGGCAGCTAAATTATCAGTATATTAATTAATGATACTGTAACTTATTAAGAATAATTTTATACAATAATCTTTACGTCTGGTATGAGTTGTATCGGTTTCCATTTACAACCATCATCATCTATAATTTCCACAATGTGAAAATGTTGCTCCTTTTCAGTTTCAGACGTAATATCAGTGAACTGTTTTTGACTTTCCTCTTGTGTAGATATTTTCTCATCTAATTCGGGTAAGAGTAACGATTCCAGGGACAGTAGAAATTCTGCTTGTCCTGGCACAGCGCCGAATGCAAAATTTATAAATTTCTGAAATTCTCGAACAATTTCATAGACTTTCTTTTCCCATGCTGGTCCATTGTCGACTTTGTTCTGTTCTTCATTTTTCATGGAACTTATTACTTCATTCACTTCCAGCAGTAACTCTTCCAAGGCTCGAATTTGATTCTAAAAATTATTCAAATCGTAAGTATAACATTGAGCAAACATTTTTTATTAGATACCTCAAAACATTTGTGCATAGCTTTTTTTTCTGCAATACAATGCATTCTTTCTATGCACAGAACATATGCAAGGTCTATTGCATTTTGCATTTCAAGTCTGTGTCTCAGAATATGGAGAGCTTTAATTTTTTGATTTTCCAAATCCTTAATTTTCTCATCCATACATGCATGTTCTTTTCTAGATGAATTTTTTTTGTTATTCATATAAAATAAATAACATTCGCCATTACTACATTTTTTTAATACCTCATGATTTCATTGAAGTCAGCAATCATATTTTCTTTTTGAGCACGTAAAGATTGCTCAAAATTTATGTACAATGTTTCTATCACATGAGCAATTTCGCCCCTTAACTTTTTCAGCATCTCATGCGTTACGTTCATACGTGTTTTCACAACAGCCTTTTGCGTTGCTTTATTACAATTTGTTATTGCATCGGATATAGAATTCTAAAAAAAATTTTTAATTAAATAGCTCCCTAATCATTTTAAAAATCTATCTGAAAAATTATATATGTTATACAGTAGGACTATACGATTGTACAGATTTTGATTCTGCGTACAATCCCCATTATTTCACCCCCACTTAGCTACTGGTGCATGGTAAGTACATATAAAAGCCTGGATTTAGACGACCTCCAATTTATGGATATCCAGTCCAGAGTTGTCTGTAGAACCAGAATCTTATTTTTCAACAATTACTTTTAATTTGGTTTCAAACTCCTCTTGCAGGATTTCAATGTAATTTTCATATTGCAAAGAAACGTCATGTGTAGTCAATTCTATTATTCTACGTTTCTCCGCCTCAAACATGTTTTTTGTTTCTTCTAATTCCTCTTTCATACGTCTTTTCATTCTTTCATCCATCTCTGCTTCAAATTTTTTCAGTACCATCTGCCCTAAAGCTATTTTAAAATATTCATTAAGAAAAGTTTTTAATTAATCTATCACTGTATGCACTATATTGAAACCTAATATTCCTTGATGGGTGCATGCTTTGATGAATTTATTCGTCAACGGCGGCGTTAATGCAATTTTTCCAATAAGTTGATCACTAGGTGACTTCCAGAGTATTTTTGGTGGACCTTCTAATGGTGGTATAAGTCCCAATAATTTTCGAATTTCTTCATGACTGTAGTCGAAGATGACTTGTGCCAGTGGTGCACCGAGATTCGTGCGAACATCTGATTGTGTTGGAATGTAATTTCTTGAGGATAGTTCCATTTTTCTTGATTCAATAAATTTATGATGCGAAATTACATAAAATGTATATTTTCGGATTTATATATTTATGACGATTACTGTATAACATGATACTTGATGTTTGTCATTGTAATGTTGGTAAATTTTCATGCGCTGGTAACTTACTTATAAATCTCGCATCACTTGTTTTTATCACTAAACAAGTTACAAAGTTTGCGGAACAAAAAATATATTTGATTTCTCATAACATACACAGACGATCATCAGAGTCACTATTGTAAACTAAACTCTGCACTTTTTATCACTTGATATAATAAACGACAGCGTAATATGAAAAATATATAACATACGAATTTAATATAATATTTCTTTATAAAATCAAACTTTGTCACTTAAACTTACTTCTAGTTGAAATTCTGCTTTAATAAAGCTTTATGCGGATACTCTAAACTCCGTTTGTTTTGAATTGGGAAATATATAAAACTTATTTTAATGATCTTTGAGCTGCTTTTATAGTAAGTTTAACCCCGTTAATATCGCAATTATGAGCCACTGCGAAGGCTTTCCTTACAGATTGAGAGTTAGAAAAGTTAATAAACGCATATGTATCATTATTGCCTCTGTGAACAGAAATTACGTTGCCAAATCTAAAACAGAAATAATTACAATTATTTTCATTCTGACGATCCTTCTTCCTTTAAAAAAGTGGAACACCAAAATACATTACTTTGAAAATTTCGTACGTAACATAGCATCGGTAGTTTTTGCAGGTATATTACCGACCCAAATTGATTTATCGTTAATAACATAATTTTCTGGCGGTTGAGCAAATTGGGGAGCCGTCGCTTTTATAACCCTTGAGACAGTGTGTTTAGAACTAGCAGGTTTAATACCGCTAGTTCCAGCCTTATTAGAATGTGGCATTGAACTGCTAGAACTGTAAAAAAATTCTCATATATTTTTATTAACACAATTTTTATAAAAATCAAAGAATAATCAACTAACCCAGCCACAGAGGATTGGCTGTAGGAATCCATGCTATTCATTTCATTGTATAATTTCAACCGATTTGAAATCATTTTTGATAACAACCGTGCATTGCTTGGCCTTTCATCATCATCTGAACAATATATGTCATTGTCATCACAATCGCTATCGGTAACATTGGTATTCGAAAACGTCGCAGTCTTATCATTAGTCAAGAGTGTAATAACATCCTGATCAAGCCATTCTTGCACCAATGTTTTTGAACAACGCTCGATACATTGGACTACAGCTTTCTCATGGAAACCCATGTGAACCAACTTCATTACTTGCATCCTTAATGATTCACGCTGTACTTGGGGATTACCCGGATTCAGATTAATACTCTTTTCAAAGTATTTCTCTGATTCCTCATAATTCTGATTCATAACACATCACAGTTTCAATTGGGTTATTTGTAAATATAGGTATGCTGCATGAAGTATGTCGGAATAATTTACCTCCATCCCATAAAAAGCTTGCCCCATGCGACAGAAAGCTCTTGCTATTTCTCTTGGATTATCTGAGTTTTTCAGAATAAGACGTGCATCCGATAATGCTCTGTAAGAGTGACGATAATACTTTACAACGTTGATCATATGTACAAAGGTTTAAGCAGAATTACACTTACAATGGATATCGTGCTTGTCTTAAGTAACAGTAACTACGATTGATGTAATGACGAATGTCATTTGGATCCCGTTGAATGGCTTTGTTTAAATAATGAATTGCCTCAAATATGTTGCCTTGTAAAATTAAATGATAGGCATGTACACCAAGAGCATCTGATGAATGTTCACCACTTTCCAATAAACATTTTGGTTTTTTAGACTAAAAATTTATCAAATGGAAAATAGTATGATGCAATGAATTAAATAGCATCTGAAATGATGCTTACCTTCTTCACTGTAACAAACTCTGTGTCCATTTCTATATCATCATCATTTGAAAAGCATTCACCTACATGTAGGAACCTATCTCTGTCAATGTTAGTTTTATTATCTTTGGAATCAAGAACATTTGATCTTATAGATGATCTTTTATTATCCACCTTTATTCTACTGCAAGATGGCGTTACTGGCTTCTTGAAAAATGTCAAGTAATTTTCAGGCAATATAGTCTCATCATCAGTATCTTCCATCGTTCTTACTTCACTATTATTAGATCCAATGTTGACTTTCCTCTTTTGCATTTGACTTTCAGTTGATTTTGACAATCCTTTTGCAGAATCAGTAAAAAAGGGATAATTTCTACATGCAGGATCTTCATTTATATCTCCACTTTCAGAATCTTGCTCTATGCCATTGTCATTTTCTTTATCTTCTGATTTTTTTTTTATGTTTGCTTTAGCTTTCTTTGGTACATCATTGTTCTTTGTTTTTATTTTTTTTATTTCTTCATGATCTTCCTTATGTCCTATTTCAGTAACAATAGAGGATGACATTGAACTCGATGCCAAATTATTTTTACTGCTTTGCTTTATTGGTTCAGTCTCTGCCACTTTCATTTTCTCTTTCTTTTTTTTCTCTTTTTGACGCTGTTTCTTGAGCTTTTTCTTTTTTGCATTTTCAGCATACCTCATATCCCCCATTGCTATTTCATTTGTATCAGGATCATCATCAAATAAAAAATAGGATTCATCACTATCAGATGGACATGATTGTGAATATTCAATCACACCTCTAATATAAGCTGAATCTGTCACTCCTGGCAACTTCCATCTCACACATCCTATAAAAATAATGAATTCCAATTGCCAATTTCATAATCTGCTTACAACTATTACTTTGTCTTAAGTCTTGTACTCTTGAAAATTTGTTATATGAGGTTCTCATAATACAAACCTATAGGAAATTCTTGCAAAAAATCAATAGAATAGATGCTACCATATTCTTCTTTTTCTGCTTCCTTCTGAGGTAACTCCATTATATGGTATCTAAAAATGTATTATAATACATGTATGTAAGAAAACATATCAATCATGAAAATAGATTAAAACTTTTTATTTCTCAACGCTATCATTATATTTGCAACGTTTATAGATTTAATAAAGTTAACAAATGTTTACCTTTACATACTATGTTTATTCTTGTGGAGACGTACGGTAGTTGCAAAATAAGTTTTAACTGGTTTTAACTAAGATTAAATTTCTGATGACTACCAGGGGGTGTCAACTGGTATCACTGGTATAGAAAATCGTCGGTACCAGGGGAAATCAACTCCCATGTTAAAGAATAGGCAATACTACAAATGTTTCTACCCTGTAGGGTTGAAATAGAGTTAACCGATTAAAAACGAGATTGGAACGAAGAAACTAACTTGATTTGTTAGCTCTATTTCGACCCTACACAATGGAAATATATGTACTGGGGGTCGATTGCTAACTCAAATGTAGTGAAAATACGAAAAGTGGATAGGTGTTAGCCTGGAGCAAATCGGGAGCAATTAATTCATCAAAAAATCATATGAAAATCTGCTTCGTTATTTGGAATTTCAATAAAAATAAAGATTTTCAGTTACAGTTAGCGACACTAGTATCGCATTTGTGTCAAAGGACACATAAGTTATGATTGTGATTGGCATACCCACTGTATCCATTTCTCAGCTAATCACAGTATTTGGTGCTTCCCGTGCAGCGGAGGTATGATTTTTTATATCTCTGCATTAATTGATGACCACCAAATGTTTTAATTAAACTACCAATCATCGGCTAGCGTTCTTGCATTGGTTAATTCTTTCGAAAGAACAATCTGTTCAGAAATATCTGTTTTATCGACCGTAAATGTGTGTTCATACACCCATATCCAATCCAGCTAGGCTGCATCGTTTGTTTTTAATTTTTTACGAAAACTAACGACTACCAAACGTTTTAAATGTGATATTCGTTAACACCAAACGATTACGCATCGATTGAGCAGATGAAAAACTTTATTCGTTGAAAAAAAAATTTTTTTTGCTAACTTCACAGTCAAATTTTGATTATTTGTTTATAAAAGAATGACTGACCACCAAATGTTTTAATTGGGCCACCAAACGACCACCAGTCGATTAGGTATGATAAAAAGTTAAAAAAGTTAAAGTTGTCCGGCTAACTTCACTGAGGTAACTTGAAGTTAGCTGTGGATTGTTTCGTTTTTTTTACATATAGTCTTTCAAGAAGGAGTCGTATTCTGCAGTTTTACCCATTTGGCATTTATGGTGTATAGACAGCAATAAAGTTTAGTGCAGTTTAGTGATCTACTTTAATTATTTTGCCTCGATTGAGGATCAAAGCCTTGAAGGAAAGAAAAGGGTAATGCTTTACTATACGCTATACGCTCCATAATATTGGTAAGAGCAATTGTAAGATTGAGCAGGAAGTAGATCACTGTTACTGAGTGTCATAATGAACAAATACTGCAGTTCGAAACTTTGCTGTAAATAGTGGTCTTTCGGAAAGCTTGAAAAATATCTTATTTTTCATACGTATACTACGCATGTTAAATTTTACGTGACAAAACTGATATAATTTGTAACGCCACCAACATATGGTTTAGAGCGTCCAGTACTAACCACATTGGTAGGAATATTTTCCTACAAGTATTGGCTTACTGCAGTTTCGTCATCATTTAAAGAAAGTGCCTTCTGTTCCTACAGATCCGCCGTCCAATATTCAACATTTCAAGGTGCTCTGAGGCTGCACAATGTCGGACTCTGAGGCCAGCAATTTTTCTGACAATCAGAGCGAGCGTGGAGGTGGAGGTAGCGATAGCGAAGCCGAAGCAGATCGTTCTGTAAAATCTGCTGCTGGTAGCGATGTTGGGAGTACAGGTGCAAGATCTCGTAGTCTGTCCCGAAGTCGGAGTCGGTCTAGATCACGATCAAGGAGTCATTCCAGATCGAAATCACGATCACGTTCTCGTTCTGGCTCAGGGTTAGCATCTTCGAATTAAGAATATTGGATAACATTAAGGAATAATTTGTGTGATTATTGAAATGTGATTTATTATTATTTGTTTGAATGTTCAGGTCTGATGATGGAAAAGCAGATGAGGCTGAAGAAGCTCGGTCAGGTGAGGAAGAGGAACCTGAGCCTGAGGAAGAACCTGAAGGTAATAATTAAATGATTGATTGATATTACTCATTCGAGTTAGTAATTATTGATAAGTAATTGTTTGTATGACTGTCATGTTAGGGGAGGACTTGGATAACAGTAGCGAGTATGATGAGGAGGAGGAGGAAGATGATGATAGACCCAGAAAGAAAAAGAAGAAGGACAGATATGGTGGTTTTATTATTGATGAAGCAGAGGTTGATGATGAAGTTGAAGATGACGAAGAATGGGAGGAAGGGGCACAAGAAATTGGAATCGTCGGTAATGAAGTTGACGAATTAGGGCCTACTGCTCGTGAAATAGAAGGAAGACGCAGAGGAACCAATCTGTGGGAGTATGTTTTAGAAGAATACCATAATTACTCTTATTTTCAAATAGAAATTAGAAATAGTATCCATTAAATAGTAAAACATGATAACTTGCATTTATAATATTACATTTTTTACATAGCTCACAGAAAGAAGATGAAATTGAAGAATACTTAAGAAAGAAATATGCAGACGAGTCTATGGCCGCTCGACACTTTGGAGATGGTGGTGAAGAAATGAGTGATGAAATCACTCAACAAACTTTATTACCAGGTGTGAAAGATCCCAACCTTTGGATGGTTAAGTGTCGCATCGGAGAAGAGAAAGCAACTGTACTTTTACTGATGCGCAAGTTTATTACGTACCAGTTCTCAGGTAAATTTTATAATTCAGCAAATACAATACTATAATGAATGATACTACCTCCAGAAACACATCTATGAATTAACATAATATTTCTTGTAAATATCAGGTGAACCGTTGCAAATAAAATCTGTGGTAGCCCCAGAAGGAGTCAAAGGTTACATTTACATAGAGGCTTACAAGCAACCACACGTAAAGGCTGCTATAGAAAATGTCGGTAACTTAAGGGTGGGAATTTGGAAGCAGCAGATGGTACCAATCAAAGAAATGACTGATGTACTGCGAGTTGTAAAAGAGCAAACTGGTCTTAAAGCTAAACAATGGGTCAGGCTAAAGAGAGGCATTTACAAAGATGACATAGCCCAAGTGGATTACGTTGATTTAGCACAAAATCAAGTTCACTTGAAGTTACTACCTAGAATCGACTACACAAGACCTCGTGGAGCACTGAGAACAGCACAAAGTGAATCTGAGGCCCTAAAAAGAAAAAAGAAAAGAAGGCCACCTGCGAAACCATTTGATCCTGAAGCCATTCGTGCAATTGGTGGTGAAGTTACCAGTGATGGAGACTTTTTAATATTTGAGGGCAACCGATACAGCCGTAAAGGGTCTGTATAAATATTAGTTTAACTTGTTATGATTTAAATTGAATAATATTAATTCTCTCTTTTATAGATTTCTGTATAAAAATTTCACAACAAGTGCTATAATTGCTGAAGGCATAAAGCCAACTCTTTCTGAACTTGAACGATTTGAAGAAGCTCCTGAAGGTATTGATATAGAATTGAGCGGTACTCCAGCAACAGGTGCATCCACTGGAAAGGATGATCAGGCCGTGACGCATTCCTTCAGCAATGGAGACAACGTCGAGGTTTGTGAAGGAGAATTAATGAACCTGCAAGGAAAAATCGTCTCCATAGACGGAAATATGATAATGGTAATGCCAAAGCATGAAGAGCTGAAAGAAGCATTGGAATTCCAAGCAAATGAACTCAGAAAGTACTTTACCATGGGAGATCATGTTAAGGTAATTATTATAATTTTCAATTTTATTGTACTCTATTATCTAATTTTTTTTTAAATCAAAATCATCAACAAGCTAAATATTTATTGTTGTGTCCAGGTTGTAGCTGGCAGATACGAGGGTGACACAGGTTTAATTGTACGCGTTGAACAAAATAGAGTAGTATTATTCTCTGATTTGTCAATGCATGAACTCGAAGTACTTCCAAGAGATCTTCAACTCTGCTCTGACATGGCAACTGGTGTTGATAGTTTAGGACAATTTCAATGGGGTGATCTTGTACAGTTGGATGCGCAGACTGTCGGCGTTATAGTACGTCTCGAGCGTGAAAACTTCCACGTACTTTCAATGCATGGAAAGGTGGTCGAAGCCAGACCACAAGGTCTGACAAAACGTCGCGAGAACAGAAATGCAGTAGCACTAGACTCACAGCAAAACACTATTCAGAAAAAGGACATAGTAAAAGTAGTTGACGGTCCTCATGCTGGTAGAGGTGGCGAGATAAAACATCTTTACAGAAGTTTTGCTTTTCTGCATTCGCGAATGTACGTGGATAACGGTGGTATATTTGTTTGCAAAACAAGACACTTGCAGCAAGCTGGCGGGAATAAATCCGGAATGACACCCTCAATGTCACCTATTTCCGGTTTCATGTCACCAAGGATCGCGTCCCCAATGCATCCTAGTGGGTAAGTATATAATTTACTAACAGTTTTTTTAGGAATTTAATATTGTAAATATATTTGGAAATCAATTTTTAGTGGTGGTTTTGGAAGGGGTGGTGGTGGTGGACGAGGTAGAGGACGAGGAGGCGGTATAAGACGCGACAGAGAACTGATCGGCACGACTATAAAAATTACTCGTGGTCCCTACAAAGGAAACGTCGGAATTGTCAAAGATGCCACAGAAAAAACAGCTCGTGTTGAGTTACATTCTACCTGTCAAACAATTTCCGTAGATAGATCTCACATAGCAAATGTCGGAGTTCCTACGAAAGATGGAAGCTTCAGCAGTTACAGTCGTACCCCTGCATACACTGCTGGTGGACAAACACCAATGTACGCTAGAGATGGATCCAAAACACCAATGCATGGTTCTCAAACTCCTATGTACGAGAGTAAGTATTTCTGTGGAAAGATAATATACATTATAACTATTATAGTCTAGCAGAACCTGAAAGGGTAAATTGTATTATACTAGTGGTATTTATAATTAACTGTTTATTTGACAGATGGATCTCGGACACCTCATTATGGTTCAATGACACCATCACACGATGGTTCACGTACTCCAGGTCAATCCGGAGCCTGGGATCCAGCCGTTACGAATACACCAGCCAGAAGTAACGACTTTGACGGATATAGTATGGAAGAAGGAGGATCTCCAGGCTATGCATCTGGTTATCCAGGAACGGGTGGTCCCTTCACTCCACAAACACCCGGCACTATGTACGGGTCAGAACAAAGTTACAGTCCATATCAGCCAAGTCCCAGTCCTGCAGCAAGTGCTACTGCAAGCCCAAGTCCGGCTGGATACATTGCTACACCTTCTCCATCAGGAACTGGATATACGACTAGTCCTCATGGAGCTTTTGCTACACCGTCACCTATGGGATACAGCCCAATGACACCAGGTACATATGAATACAAATTTTCATTCAAGAGCATAGCACAAAGCTTCATAAAAATTGTTCAATAATAATGTGTTCTAGGTGTTGCTGGAAGTCCTTACAATCCTCAAACTCCTGGTGCAGGACTCGATGCGGGAGTTTCGTCAGGAATGATAGGTGGTTCGGAATGGCACACGACTGACATAGAAGTTCGTATTCGTGATTCCCATCAGGATCCTGCATTAGCTGGTCAACAAGGTGTCATTCGCGGAATTTCAGTAAGTTCTTATTTGTTAATTTCGTTTGTTCTCATTTTTATACCATATACCATTCATCAAACGTGAACATATTTCTATTTTCCAGGGTGGCATGTGTGCGGTATTCCTACCAGCAGAGGATCGCGTTGTTAACCTGGTATGCGAACAATTAGAACCTGTGGTACCGTCACGCGGTGATCGTGTCAAAGTAGTCTTAGGTGAAGACCGTGAAGCAGTGGGTACTTTACTCTCAATTGACAATCAAGAAGGAGTTGTTAAACTCAATACAGAAGAAGTTAAGATGTTGCTCTTGCGATATTTATGTAAGATGAAAGCTCCTGCCTCATAATTTTAATACTGATAATCTATGAGGTGTAATAAAGAATCTCCGTGCAGTACAATGCAAACGGATTCTAAGTTCTTACGGTACAGTACATGTCTGGAGACAGCTGCACGTATAATCAGTTAGATATATTAGCAGTTTATGCTCAGGACTGTATTACATATTTACAAATTGAAAAATAATGTTTTTGATTCCCGATGTACTAAATGAAAGTTTCAGAAAAATAAGTTTGCTCCTGACATTAGGGTCTGTTGTCGAAGAAGAAATATATATTATATATATATTATTTTGAGTGGTAATACATATTATATTCATTTCATTCATATACTCTCCTTCGCTTACATCATTCAGAACTAAATTCCTTATGAACAATATCTTTCTGTAATATAACAACGCCCATATGACCATGCAAACATGTGACCACTATTGTCCCATTTATTATAAATTTTGTAATAAATTGGGAATAATAATTGAATAACTGACCATTAGTACACGGACTACTTTTTTGTACCTAATGCTTAAAATATCTTATGAATCATCCCATTGATGACTTGAAAAATAATAATCACTTAACGAGAATCCTCCAACAGTTTTTTTATCGGAATTCAGCATCCTAATACATATGTTTCCTTGCTTGTACAATACTATGCTTGGCAGCTGGTAGTGAGGATAATCCGAATGCCGCGAAACGTGAGTGATCGGAGATTCACTTAACTGGAGTCTAGCATACAATAATATAGAACATGAGTGGAAAATGTTTTTAGACCAAATGATATGTAGAAAAGAATATGTATAATCTAGTTCGATATAAATTCATAATAATACAGAGAAATGAATAATGGCAATGGTATTGATATAAGCACCTAGGTCAACAACAATTAAATAGTTGATACATAACGGTCACGAATGCGATAGGTGTATAATTGCACAATTGTTTACGTTCGAAACTAGTGGAAAAAAGTATAAGTAACTTATAATAAGAAACAATTTCAGGAAATTAATTGCCATTAGACTATGGTATTTGTTTTACATGCAGTATAGATATATACTATTGTGATTAAACTTTAATATTATTAATATAATATTGTTGTGACTTTGAAACGGCTGAAATTTGAGCAGTAAACTCAATATATTTATCACCGTAAAATGTGCACAACAAATTTGTTTTTGTTTTTTAATTAATTTCACTGTGCATGTGAAGATACTTGACTTATAATTTTATCATTTATGTTGTGTTACTGATAATGATAGAGATGAATAAGGATGAGAAATAACTTCTTCGGAGTAAGCCTTCATTCATGACACTAGAATTCCTTTTTGTTTTATAACGCGAAATAGATGAACGAACGTTTCTTACAATACTGTTATATCGATATAATGAAATAATACAGGAAAGTAAGTCTAGAGAATAGATATGTGGCAGTTTGTTGCTACTCCCTGAACGTAATTTAACTTTGGTCCATGATCGGCGGATTGTAATTGAACCAAAGGAGATTTTGGGACTTAGACGTTGCAATTATTTACACCCACACACCGTGTGGGTTTTTACTGGTAGGCACTGCAGTTTCTAATTGCCTTGGAGATCCTATCATTTTACGCGTACTACCGGGTTTGTGTGCACCTGAAATATAATTTGCGCATGAAAATCATTAATAATAATTTTATTCATTGACAGTTACCTTCTAGCAGATGCTTTACTTGCTCATCCTGACAAGCTACCGTCAAACTCTGCAAGTTGGCTTCCTTCATGTCAGCAACCAAACGTTCGACTTGTAACTTTTTCTCAACAATTGCTGACTCTAAGCTTACTACTTCGAGCTTTAGAGATTCTGCGCATTGAGTGGCTAATTCCGCAGAACGTTTTACTTGTTCTACTTCATTCTGAAGATGCTCTACTTCGCTTATTATTTTTCTCTCCATGATTTGACGCTCATCTGATTCGCGACTTATACTATGCTGCTCTACTGCAAGCTCTTCCATTACTAGCCTGAAGAAGGAGAAGGGAATTTACATACTAAAAGTGCTTAATTAAGAATTTGTAATGAATGTTGTGGGATTTACCTGATTTTATTCTTGCATTGCAACAACTCTGTCTCGCAATTTGCTAACTTTGATCTTAGCAATGTTATCTCTGATTTCAAAGTTTTTTCCTGTTGCCGTACAATTTCACTTTCTTCTTCTACGTGCGTCAATTCTTTTAGCTAGAGCAGGAAGTCGGATTAATAAATGTTTCGTGAAAAATCAACGTAATACTGTGGATATAATACTCATACTTTTGTATAAACAAACAGAACTTAGAAGCTAATTTTATGTGTTTATATATATATATATATATATATATATAAAATTAACTATGCGTGTGTATATATATATAAAGAACAGAATTATCCTACGAGTAAGTATTGAAGTATCAGAAATAGAAATTGTCTTTCCAGAGTAAAGAAGATGCAAGCGGATCTTAGCGCTTTAATCAATTTGATGTAGTTATTATTAATTGCAAAATGCAGTGAGCTTGCTTGGCGTGCTATTAATGTCACGTTGAAAGTATCACACATCTAAGTTGGACCACATTACTTTATCACGAATATATACCTGTTCCTCGATAATTCGACCGGTGGATTCAATGCGATTCACTTCTTCAGAAATAAAGTCCATCTGATGCATTTGCTCTCTATTCTTAGTTTCCCAGTACAGAATTTCAGCATCAAACTATATTTTGCAAACAAATTTTAATTGTACTCCTTAAATGAAAAACGTGTATTTCCAAAAGATCTTTGGCATTATCTTTATTTAGATAATTGAAATCACAAGACGAATACGTTTAAAAGAAATTGTAATTTGTATATCGAAGCTTTTATAGCAAAATGAAACGTTCTATGCGTAATACTGTTGCAAAATTGCTCGTTATAATAGCTGTGATGAGAGGGCTGTGCGTGAGTACGCATGGACTGAGTAATATGAAATTGGCATGAAGCCAGACAGGAGAAAGAACGTGTAATGTACATAGCTTAAGTCAGGGCTACATTATATAGTTTAGGTGTTTAAGGATAATAACATTAATAAAAACTGTTCATCAAAGTTTCGTCATAAAATATTATGTTCAGCAAAGTATTTATCTATCACAGTACCTTTGTAAGATCAGCTTGCTGAGCGTTTATGGTATCTCGTTGCCTATTAACCAGTCTGATAAGCTCAACGTACCGTTGAGTATATGCGACAGTCACCATACTTTGAGACTGCCCTGTTAATTGATTGCCGGGTTGTGGCTGAGACTTGGATTCTTGAAACTCCTACCATATTAAGAAAAATAAAATTATTTCATAACAATAATTAACATTTTCATGTAAACTGTTTAAAAAAAAAAGAAATTTTTTTTCTAAATAACTGTAACTGTAACTGTGTAATTTTGATTGCTGCTATCAGTACCTGAATGAGATTTCTTTTCGACTTGGCGGGATTACTTGGAGAAAACTGTTCTTCTTTTTGAAAGTGTGGACTTCCACTATTCGTATTTGGTAAAAATTGTGATCTTCCAGGACTATTAACATTTGGAGGTGGAGGATCTCTGTATGGTGGTAAAGTTCGTAATGGTGGGGAAGCTGGACCTGGTGGATCTCTATAGGGTGGCACTTCTCGTACCTTCTTTTGTGGCAAATATATACTTGCTGTGAAAGACAAAATCATTGACATAATCAGTGAAGTAATCATTCAATTCTATGAAAGAATATCTACTCACTATCACCACTAACTGTTCTTGTTGGAGACTGTGTAGGTTTATGAGTAGCCTTTCGAATGTTGCACTCCTTAGATTTTAATTGTGGTGTTGGTTGAACTATGGCAACGTTTTCCATTTGAACCTTTAATTTTTATGCAAAACCAAAAAGATTATATTTAATGAGAGCAAAATATACATATATGATTCATAGAAATTACAGATAAAGATGAAAAAATTACCTCACTATTATTATCAGTAACTGTTCCATGAAGGCCACTGAATGTGAGAGATTTTCGGATATCCCGATTTCTTTCAATTCCTCCTTGTGATTCATCGTACTCAGACATTGGAATAGTGGGACTGCCCTTGAGATCATCTTGAGCTGTGCTACTTGTTGAATGCTCTGCCAAAGAAGTAGGTAAACCATTTGTTCTTATCCCTTGCATCATACGTCCACCTTGATTCTTATTTCCTTCTGGTGTAGACCGTCTTAAGATCAACTGCACTTCCGAGGAATACTCTCCCCATTTCATCAAAATCTATTGCCAACACAATTATTTATACCACATGATTACTATCGACTGAATAAATAGTCAAATGTTTGTGATTTTCATCCTTAATCAGTTATCATTAAAGAAAATATAACTGATACTATTATTTAAAGTAGCATTATAAAATATGTGATTCAATATATTTGGTATTGTACCTTAAGGGGATTTTCATATGGTGCAAGTAGCCTTTCATTTGTACGCCATCGTTCAACCAAAGTGAATCTACCTGTCTGAGCTGTTGCATGTGCCAATGCATAGACAACATCCTACAAATATATATTCATCTATACATTTATATAGATATAATTTAAAAACATTACTGAACTAAATTTTGCAGTGATGATGAAACACTTTGTTACAAAGAAAACTTATCCAGTATCCTTGTATTAAACAAAGCAACGAGAAAAATTACTAAATTCATTTAAAGTGTCTGCAATTCAGAATAAAATCCAGAACCGACACATTAAACAATTTTATAAAAGATTAAATACCTGACAAGTAGTGGATTCGGTAACGCCACAAACAATACGTTGAATACCCTCCACCCACACCTTCAACTCCATCGTCTCACCGGTGATACTGTTTACGCCTACTTTGTTGCATTTCCCGACCGTAAATATCAGAAGATCTTAAAGCTTCTGAAGCCCTTAAATTTTACTATTTCGCTAGTGTCTGACGCTTAGGTTCACATGAAACTGAATACTTATTCGCCTTTGCTGGCTTCAGAAGAAGATGGGATGGTAACACAACAAACTTTCTTCTGAGGATCAAATTAACTTAAAGTAGCATTCGAGCACATACCACCGAAGTACTATCCACTTTCTATTAAACTATTAAGCTTTATAACCTGAAATATCCAATTATCAACAAAATGACAGTTCCTAATCTTTAACCAAATGTGTATAAGAGGGGCAACTAATAAGACAGCCCATTCTGTTACTACATTTCGACAGTGCATACACACATTTTTATACAAAGTACATTGATGAGAATATATTTTGAGCGAGAAGCTATTATTTTGTTCACTCTTGATAACATTTTTGTCACATTATTAGTGATTTCAAATATCAAGTCTAGGACAAATTATGCAGTAAAATCATATCGAAAAGGACGTATCCCACTAACCTACATTTTTATCTTCATATCTCTAATTATAAAAAGATATATGAGTAATTCTAAAAGTACTGTACATGAATGTTTGTAAATTGATATTTTTAATATATGTAAGTCAACATTTTTTTACAGAGAAATTTTAGAGACCCTTGCGGTAAAGATAAATTGTATATATGTGACTTACAATTCATGAATAGAGAGGTACTCTATGTCTGTTTCATTGTTTAAGATTACTCAGGACGCACGTGGTTTCACATACACGACATTCTGCAGTAGATTCATACTAGCTTTGTAAAAAAATTATAAAAATGTCGAAAATTCGTGCGGAAAAGAAAAGTCGTGTACATACTGAAATAGCAAAACAAGGTCAATTTCAGGAAGTATTTGCTTCTATTATAAATATCTATTTTGGAGTACATTTTATATATAGTTCCTAACTTGTTTATAAACATATTAAACATTTCTTCTATGTAACAGGAATTTTATTCAACAAGGATTTTGGACAGCACATTCTAAAAAATCCATTAATCATTGAAAGTATGGTTGAAAAGGCAGCTTTGCGACCCACCGATGTGATATTAGAAATTGGTCCTGGAACTGGAAACATGACAGTCAAAATGTTGGAAAGAGCAAAGAAAGTAATTGCATGTGAAGTCGACCCACGTATGGTGGCCGAATTGCAGAAACGTGTACAAGGCACACCATATCAATCAAAATTGCAAATTATCGTGGGAGATGTACTTAAATCTGATTTGCCTTTTTTCGATATATGCGTTGCCAATGTACCATATCAGATTTCATCACCATTAGTATTCAAATTGCTTCTACACAGACCACTTTTTAGGTAACTACTATATAAAATAAAGTACACAAAAATTCAATGTATAGAAATTAGGTATAGTTTTACAATAATTTTTCTCAGATGTGCAGTATTAATGTTCCAAAGAGAATTCGCAGAAAGACTGGTAGCAAAGCCTGGTGAGAAAGCATACTGCCGACTTAGTATAAATACACAATTGTTAGCACGCGTAGATATGCTGATGAAAGTAGGCAAAAATAACTTCAGGCCACCACCTAAAGTTGAATCCAGTGTTGTTAGGATAGAACCTAGAAATCCACCACCTCCAATTAATTATCAAGAATGGGATGGGATAACTCGAGTAGCATTCATCAGAAAAAATAAAACTCTTTCTGCTGCATTTAAACAAACTGCAGTGATTGCCATGCTTGATAAAAATTATAAGCTGCACTGTAGTCTAAATAATAAGGTAAAATACAAAATCCAATTACAGTTTTAACAAGGCTATAAACCCTATAAATTATAACAGTTCCTTCTCGTAGCTGGTACCAGAAGATTTTGATATAAAACAAATGATTTCAAATATTTTGGAAAAAAATAGTTGTGAGAACAAACGAGCGAGAACGATGGATATTGACGATTTTGTCAGGTAAGATGAGAAAGAAATTTATATATTATTTGCAAAAACAGATCTATATATGCTGTATCCTAACATTTAACTGTAACAGGATTTTGTTATATTTGCAGGATTTTACATGCGTTCAATGCAGAAGGTATTCATTTCACATGATAATGATAAAACAAAGCCTACTATTGTTGATTTCCTCAATAAAATATTATATATTACATCTAATAATTTAACATACGTCAGATATGTCAAGAATCAATAAAAAAAAAACCTATTCAATAATTTTACAATTGGATAACAATACAAATATTTGTAAGAATTTACTCCAGCTTTTTTCTTGTATCATATTTTATTATTTCCGAATGAAATGCAATAAGTACTTAAAAATGTATTTTTCCAGTCAAAGCTGCTTGAAGTAAACATTTTTGAATTACTATTTCACCAAAAAACTTGCTTGTTACAAGAAATGATTCTCTAAGCTCCATATCTTCAAGATCGAAGTCTTATAGGAGTACATGCATGTATATCACATCACAAATATAAATACAAGTAGCATTTAATTAGAATAAATTTTATTTGTTATCGGTGGAAGTAGTGCGTAAATAAATTCCTTCCTCCAAAACGTTCACGCGCATTAAAGCAACGTGACAGGGTATGAATAGGATTTATAGATAATACTATTCAGTGCTACGTAAACGTGAATAAATAAAGTAACATTGTTACCGTTGGATATACTGTATAATCTAATACAAATGAAGAATAAAACTTAAATATATCTTGCGCATACCAGATCCAGAATAAAAAACTTCAAAAATGATGTGATATCAGTATATAACAAACAACAGCGTAAGTTGCACATCAGTATTTTTGCAAGTGGTACCAGTTTGTCTAGTTCATTTATAAAATTATATAATACAAGTATGTACAGCTAGTTGAATATTCGTCGGAATGGTTGGGCATTAAGGATTTTAAGTACGTGGGGTCACGTAGTGTAATTATTTTGTCTATATGTAATACTAGGGTCTGTATTTTTGGACCGTTGTCATTGATCTTGTATACAATCGGTCAACGCTTTTCAAATGGAAAACGCATGCGAGAATCATTAAGGCAAATTCAAGAATATGGGTCCAGAAAGAAAAACTTGTGAATGGCCAATGCTAAGTTGTATAATCACGCTTGACCCAACCGATACTCTATTTTTCAGCATAAGCCATCCATGCAACTTATCAGCTTAACGTAGCTATGACACAGTTAGCCGTGAATAAAGTGCTTCGGTAAATTCTTGACATACACAACATTTTTGGATAGGTAAATACAGTAGTTCTGTAAAGAAATAAAAAACGAGATTGTGATGTACAATAATTCACAAACTTCGGATCAAGATAGGAGACGAATATTTTCTACAAATCAATATCTTTAATCGCATATCATCATGATTATCTATGACATATATTATCCAGCGTAGCTGACTGCATTCCGATATCAATTAAATGTAAAGATTCAATATAATGTAGATGTTTTATACATAAAGGATAATAAATTCCTGGCTAATTTGTATGTTGAACTCAGTACATTAGTTTCTATTGGAATTAGACGACGACGACCTGATGCGACGTCTTTTCCTTTTGGATTTAGATTTGGTTTCGCTCCTTGACCTTCTACGTTTCGATTCCTTGCGCTTCTTGTGCGATTTATGCTTCTCCTTAGAATTTGAGCGATTCTTAGAATCGGAATGTTTCACTAGGGAAGGTACGTTGTATGAGGATGCTGTTGATGTTGAAGGTAAACTCATTGAGGTTGAAGACGAATCTAACGAGTTAGTTGATTTGCTAGTTGGACGCTTGTTCTTTTTATCTCGGTGTTTATCCTTATGTTTTGACTTTCTTTTGTTACTATGCGTCTTGTCAGAACGGGTACTGCATTGACTGCTGGATCTTGCATTTATGCGTTGTTCAAAATCCGAACTGCTAGAGCTCCGAGTTCTTGGAAACATCCGTTTCTCCTCATTTCTCAATGATGCATATACAGCTCTGGTTACATTATCACTATACTCTGTACTATCATACGATGCACTATTGTTCTCATTGAATGCTGGGCTCCATCTTGAATTAGATTCTACCGTTTTCGGTAGCTCACAGCGAGATTCCCTTGTATTTCTACCCGTCGATGTAATATCCAGATATCTCTGGTCTTTCTTGTTTGATTCTGTATGTGTAGTGAACGTGTCGCTTACTTGACTTTTTCGAATATTTAATTTTTCTTTATTTTTTGATCGTTTTGAGATTCTCTCGTCATAACTAGAATCGCTCGTCCAGGAGGAATATTCTTTTTGCTCTTCACATTGTACATATGACTTTCCATTTCTTCTTGTGTTTCGCTCGGATTCGCTGCTGGTGCTACTGCTGCTCGGACTGCTTCCGCTGCTGCTGCTACTGCTGCTATTGCTGCTGCTATGTTGCTTCTTCTTGTACTTCTCTCTTCTATCTATTGAGCTCTTGCGATTTTTCGCGCTCGACTTTTCATTACTGCGCATCCTTTTATCATTTTTCTCAAAACTTGACTCACGTGAGCTGAACACATACTTTTTCGAGATATCCCGTTGCGATCGTTTTACTTTTTCGGCACCCTGACGACTTCTATCCTCGGATTCACTTTCACTGGATAAAATTTGGCGACATTTTTTACGACATTTTGTTTCTCTAGTTTGCTTACTTCTGGAGCTTCGGGAGCTACGTGTCTTTATCTTTGAAGAATTATTTGATTTCTTAGATCTTGTTTTTTTCTTGCAATTATAATCACTATCGGAATTTATATTACTATCCTCAGTGGCGGTAGATGAGGTATCAGCGATTCCAATTCTTGAATATCTATAATTAATGTTCTTAGTTGTGTGTCTTTTCCTACTATATGAAGTACTGGGTTGCACATCTTGATCCGGCAACAAGGGACTTCCTGATTTGATCGACTGCTGACAGGCATTAGCGACATCAGAATTCTCACATCTGTGAAAGAAATTATGAATATAGGTAAACAATCCACAAGTAATCTTAATTTATCAGTTCTATAAGGATATAGGTGTTTACATTGTGGTTTCCTGAGAAGCAGATGGATTAATTTGTTCTTCAGCTCCAGAAGAAACAAGTTCTATGATTTCAGGCGTCCTCTCATGACGAGGTTTCACGTATCCAACAATCTCACACTCATCAGATGATCCAGAGGAATTGGATGAAATTGTTAACACGTCTGGAATACCGGAAGGTATTTCAAACTGAAATGCTTGGCGTACGTTGCTAGGACCTATAAAAAGTAATATGATATTCATGAATCAAATGCAAAAGCATTTTATTAATATCTCATTGTAATCCTCTATTAAGCACGTATCCTACCAGGCATATCCACAGTATGTGGGCCAGCACTAGGTAATTCGTAATTCAATCGATCCATTTCAATAGTTTCATCAAGAACTCTAATGTCTGAATCATCGGAAGTTGTGCCACTGCTACTGGAAGATGGGGATGATATACGTCGAACGTATGAATTTGATAATCCTGTAATAAACAACTGACACTAAGTAATCTTGAACGCCAAAAATGTTACAAGTATATTCGCGATAAGTTGAATAAATAAAAGATGAAGCAGTATCTCGTTGCTCTCAATAAATTTAACGAAGTACGCATAAATATGGTAGGTATACTAATAGACGAACCATGGTTAGGAATGTATGTGACGTAATGATCATAGCCGACCATATCGTAATTAGTTCGAGCATAATTAAGGAGTTCGTGTACAAAATGCTCTGTATATAGATTGAAATATGGTCGAATAACATCACGAAATTCAGGACTTCTTATGTCATATCGGCTGAGAGCGTCCATAATAATTTGCATGGCATATGCAATATGATGTTCACTGTGATTCAACAATACTTGTAATTCTCGGTTTATCCACGGCATTAATCGAAGCAAATCTGCTGGTTGTCTCCTGTAAGATGCATTGGTTATCCATCCGGCATAACAAAGAAAATATTATCAAGACATCAAGAATGGAATTAAAAAAAAAAGGTATTTCGCTTATAGCGACTATTATATTATTGTTTACATCTTTATAAATCAGACACTAAGTCTCAATTCTATTATCTTAGTGGTCAGGGAACTGGAACAACTGTTACCAAACTTACCGATAATAATCAGCACTGTTTTGTTGAAAGCGACCAAAAATATCTGGAAATGGTGTAGCCCATATTCCTTGTCTATATATGTTGCGGCGGAAAGCAGTCGGATTCGCACGCCTCCTCCTCTGTTCACTGCTTGAGATTGGTGGAACTACACTTGGGATTTGTTCACGCCTTGCTACTTGTTCAGGGTTTAGAAACATCCCATAACGTCGATTGGATGTCATAGTAGTTCTGCATTATAATAAGAATTTCTACATATGATTATGGAACTATTTATAACAACTGGAACATTAAGATTTATACCTGTAGACAAATGGGCGAAGCCCTGCAGCTAAATTTGCCCTGATTACACCAAAATTGACGTCTGGTGGTGGAGGAGTTTGTGGTGGAGGTATTTGAGATGCTAATTCTCGTGGCACATGATATTGATCATAGTCCTCTTCTGACCGCACATTGTGTATAATTGATTTGAAAGTTTGTTTGCAAAGAGGACACTCTGTTTTGATTTTGGACCATCGTAACAGACAGTTAAAGCAAAACTGATGTAAGCAGCTATCAGTGAACGATGTATTAACAAGTTTTCCAAGGCATATACTGCAGTTAGGAGGTGGAGATGGTGCTCCATCTTCACGTTCACCTGTCTCAGGATTTGGAGCAACAATTTCCAATTTTATTGGTTCTTTTGGAACAGAACTTGCATCTTTCCTTTCCAATTGCCCTTCCATTTTAAGATTATGGACTATATAGTCATTGAAGATGATTTCTCTAGAATTAAAATAAATATCATGAAGAAATTTAAAAACTGCTGTATCACAACTAATTATATTGACTGTATATAATTTAGATATTAATTGAAATAAAATTCCTGGAATTAAAATATATTATCACTCTTAGATAATTAAATATTGCTTATATATCAGTTGAATATCTTTATTAATGTGTAGCATGAATATTGATCAATAAAGAAACAGATAAGTATTAATATATACAAAAATTAAGTTTTTAATCATATTGTGTTATGATAGGATGATGTTCAATAATATGGCAGAATGTAACACTATAAAAAATGATGTCATTTTAGGCAATATACATATATGGTAATCACAATCAATCCAGAAACTTCAGGTAATTCTTCTTTTTCTTAAACTGTGCAAACAAATGTGGCATACGTATTTATAATATAATTTCCAAAGTTAAAGAAAATCAGAAAGTGTACTCCCTAAGAGAAGTTGATAAAGGCACGCGATCGTCTACTCAACCTTAACATAAGACTTGAACATTAATTTGTACGAAAACTACGCCTGTTTACTAATGAATAATAGATCTGACAAAGAAGACACAAGAATATTGTAATATTTCACAATAAATGAGTATCCATCCTGTACAAATCTGCCCTTGAGCGTAGTAGACTGTTATTTTTTAACGCAGTTCCAAAACATTTTGAAAACTTAACACTTATTAGAAGATTGTTAGAAGACTATTAGAACTACGCAACTTACCTCAAGATATACGAACTCGTATCTTGCGAAATCCGCTACTGGTAACACAAAATATATTCACGACTCGCCATCAACCGACTTCAGTCATGGGAAAAAAGAAGCAGAACTGCAGAACACGAAGTGTTAGCTAAAAGATGATATTGACCATACGAGAACGTAAAGGCCTGTTTCTAGCCCGCGATTCTTTCAAAAATCGTTTACAACAAGCGTATGAATGAACAGAATGTTCCATAGTACGTTGAAATACGTTGACGAATTTTTATTTTTTACAAGCGAACAATTTCAATTATTTAATCGTTTATGTCTAGACTCTAAAGGAATCCAGTAAGCAATATTTATTTTGATTTTCTGTCATTAAATCATGTGTAATCAGTGATGTTACTACATTTTGACTACAGAATAATGGCTTTCCAGCTCAAACGCTTCTCATATAAAAATCACAAAACTATATAAGTAAAGGATTTAATACCTTACATTTGAACAAATTAATAGTGCCTACTGAGTTCTATATATTCTCTACATATCTAGAATCGGAAACTACTTAATTGTAACCTTAAAATAAAAAAAATAGATCAGGGTTTGTATTGAACACAGCCAATGGAAGCAACACAGTGATTCATAAGTTTCCTTCAGACGGCGAAAATTCCTATGTAGCGAAATGGATATGGTGAATCGTCACCAATGAAAGTACAATATTTTCTTGATATAAAACCGAATAGGGGGTCGATTGTGTGACTCCAATGTAAGGAAAATGCTAAAAGTGAATAGCTGTTAGCCAATCGTTGTGCATGTCTTCTTCTGACCGTAACACGCGATTGGCTAACAGCTATTCACTTATAGCATTGTCACTACATTTGAGTTACACACTCGACCCCCAGAGTCTCAGTTTGACCGAAAATATCAGACTTCGTAAAATCTTGGCATAAGCGAAGCGCCATTCTCCAGTTGTTCGTTACGAGTTGGCGCGAGAACATTGAGAGCTGTCTTTATATGTATGCATAAACCTCTCAGATTAGTAACGTGCTTAATGCTTCATATGTAAAAGCATTGAAAATAATTACGATACTTGTAATTTTGTTAATACATCACGGATAAAAAAAGCCTGCCAACATGTTTTGGGGTAAGTGAAGAGAATATTAACAGAAGAACTCAGTGTATCGTTTAACCGAAATTTGCCGGCAAAGTGTAACTGAAGAATGGCGTCGCCATGTGGTTTAGAAGAATGTCCCTTGTCCAAATGTTATGCATACAAAGAATCTTATTATTATTTGCGATATGTTAATTATTATTTATATTATAGGACTTATTATGGAGCCAAATAAACGGTATACGCAGACCGTTGAAAAATCGTTCCACGTGTCTATGGCAAGTCTTGATGTTACGACTGCAGGTAAGATTCTCCAGTAGTATGTGCTCCAGAGTATCACATTTTATTTACATATGCTTTTAATTTTATTTTTCGAAACGTAAATTCTTATGTTCGGTTCAAACCGATGCATGCTTGTTTCAATATTGAAATTTAAAGAATTCATTATTCTTTAGGTTAGAAATAGTATTAGTACGAGAGACACCTATTTCTTGTACAAAAGAATAGAATTAGAAAATAAATTAGCGCTCGCACGTATTGGAAAAACTAAGATAAAATTTTTGTGCACTTGCTTCATATTTTTCGATTATATTTTACGATTAAAAAAATTAAGTTAATACGTATATGTATACAGTTTTATGTATTTTTTACAGATGATGAGATAGTACAAGTAATGTTCTGCTATGATAACCGCAACTATCTGCTCTGCAGTTTAAAGAAAGGATCAGCTTGGCAAGTTCCATTAGATTTAAATTTTCAAGAAGGAACTAAAATAGCATTTACATCTAATGGTCGCGGTCATGTACATTTAACTGGTTATTTGATTCCTGATGAGGATGATTTGGATTTGGATGACGTCGAGGAGGAAGATGATGATGATGATGTACCACAATTAGTCAGCAAACAATCTAAACGTAAAGCTTTGGATTCGCCAAAAGAAACGAAAACGTCTAAACGTATTAAACAAGAACAGCAGCAAGAGGATGAAGATTCTTTGGATGACGAAGACGATGATGATAATGAGTTTGATGAGGATGATTCGGAAGATGGCATAGATGAGGAAGATGAAGAGGTAGATGACGAGGACGCTGACGATGATGAAGAAGATGAAGAAGAGGAGATAGTTGAGGAGGAAGAAGAGGAGGTAGTTGAAAAAATAGTCAAACCTCAGAAAAAGAATAAACAGAGTCTACAACAACAACAACAGCAGCAGCAGCAGCAGCAGCAAAAGATGAAGCCAGAAAAACAGAAAATGGTAAATGGAAAAGAATCGAAACAGGAACAAGTTAAACAAAAAAAGAATAAAGGTGAACAGCAGCAACTTAATACTGCCAAACATGAACAGAAAATACGAGTAATTGAAGGTGGTGTACAGATTGAGGATATAAAACTTGGTAGTGGAGCCCCAGCCAAATCAGGAAAATTCATTTCCGTGTATTACATAGGACGCTTAAAGAATGGAAAGAAATTTGACTCTACTACCCATGGAGATGGGTTTAAGTTCAGACTTGGCAAAGGTGAAGTAATTAAGGGGTGGGATATAGGAATTGCTGGAATGAAAACGGGCGGCAAGAGACGTATCACGATACCTCCAGCTTTAGCGTAAGTATTATTTGCTTTTTTGAAAAACAATATCCTTTTATCCAATTATTGACACGGTAGTAATTGAATTCTCTAAAGTGCACGAACGTGTCTGCATTGTACAATATACCACTTTGCTCCAAGTTGCGTTGTAACATGTTTTACGATATAACTAAATTTTACGGTTTTTATTTTTTGTTACAGATATGGCGCGAAAGGTTCGCCTCCTGTAATTCCTGGAAACAGTACACTCATATTTGAAGTCGAACTTAGAAATGTTCACTAAAATTGATTACTATTTAACAGATTTTGAATTGTTGGAAAACATTTTTAGCCTTGTCTCGTTTACACACAATCAGAATATAATAATTCATATTTGGACAAGGAATAGAAACTTCAATCTTGTCTTTCAAAACTGTTAACTATACTTGACATAATTCTTTTCGTTTCTTACAAATTGGTTACATTGCTCCTTTACATGATACCCATAATAAGTTAAAGACGAGATACAGAACATGCCATAAACTCTGAATCTAATATGGATTTGATGTTGTTTCAAATTGATTATTAGAAATATTTTTTTAATATAATTTTCTATATCTTTTACTCCCTAACTATTGATTGTGCCACTGGTTTTTCATTTATGAACTACTGCTACATGTCATTCACCAAATGTCATTATACATATATGGATTTTGAAGTTCTGCTGTATTTATTACAAGTACAGAAAAAAATTTTGAAATTGTTATATTTGAAGCTTCATATGGTGTTCTATAATCAAATCAAACAAGTTATGTTGAGTAATTATTGTAATATCCATCTAGTTTTATCACAAAACAATACAACGTTTATAAATAAATTACAAATATACAAATATGCTTTCTTATATTTTTTAATTTATTGCTCTACACTAATATATCATTAAATGTAAGATTTAACAATTTTGCATATTACAGATGAAAAGGGTATTACGTACAATATAAGCCATTACACAATTTATCCTCTGCATATGTCTAGATGTGCAATCAATATATTCATTAAAGCAAGTTAATATATACAATTGCTGATAAAGGTATATTTATGATATATATATATCATTCCCACAAAAGCACTCAATAAAATATACAACAAAATTTTCTACAGATTTAAATCTGCAATTAGATAATTTAACAGTTAATATTCAATAGGAGCACATATGCAAAGAGAATAACCTTCTGGTCTTTTTATACCCAAGAAACAAACTTTTAAAACTTATTAATGGTAGTGGAATGGATGTTATTACTTTCACAAATATTTTCTAGATTTTACGCTATATAACATAATATATAAATCATTCAATTTTTGTTGCCTTTTTTGTATTTTTCCATGCTAAAGTACACACTCCATCTTTACATTCCTGGACTAGCTCTGGTGGTCCACCTTGTTCATTATCACCTTTTTTGTTTCGTCCAGCATTCCATAACTTCAATATAAATGGTTGTATGAGAAATCTCCATATAAGAAGAAGCACAGGTACTATCACGCATGGCACACATACCATTTTTCTCTCTCCTTATAAAATTACCCTGTAGTAAAATATATGAAAGAATTTTCCTATGTCCCAATTAATATAAAAAATTACCAAATTATGCATTTTTTATAGGACTCAATAAATATTAAATATAATGAATATTTGATATAACTTTTTAAAATATATTTACCTATAGAAATTTAATAAGCTCCCCTATTTTGTTGCTTTAAAAATATATAACCGTCTTGTGTACAAATAATGAACTAATTTATTATAAATTTATTATGATAGATTGTGAACGATTCACAAAATTTGAAGTATGTTACTAATATGAATTTTCTAGGTTATGGCATAAATATGTCACAGATAAAATACTCAGAAGAACAGCTAACTTTATAAGATTTCGTGTTTCATGGTCAGTCGCTTATTGTGTTGGAAGTTCCGGCATGTCTCCTCATTGGAAGAGTCTGCCATAAGGAAAGGAAGGAAGGAGTTTGAAGTTAATCGCAGGGCACAATATGACCGGCTTGTGAAATTACACAGAGATCAGTAGGGAGATCCACAACGCTACGGTTTTAGACGTTACCAAAATCATGGCACTAAATCGTACCGGCGATTCTGTAAGTACGATTTAGTGATCATCGCCTCCGTCGATAACGCGCATTCCGTCGTAGCCGAGCTAAACGTGAACACGAACGTGTAGCTTGGGCGGGCAGAGGTTCTGCGCGACTCACCGCTGGTTCCCAAGGCAACCCTTAGAACGAGACCGGGAACTACAGAACTTCTCAAGAACCATTGAAGAAGCCTACTGTTGAAACAGTTTTAAGAAAGTGTTTTCATATATTTATTTTTTAAATACTACTAAACATTATTGGATCTTGATTTACTTTCAAAATTTATTCAAAATATA
>JASANN010000252.1:1499639-1546473 GCA_031762395.1 Calameuta pygmaea
AGAACCTCTGCCCGCCAAGCTGCAGGTTCGTGTTCACGTTTCGCTCGGCTACGACGGAATTCGCATTGTCGACGGAGCCGATGATAACAAAATCCTACTTCCAGACTCGCCGCTACGATTTAGCACCATGATTTTTGTTATCGCCTAAAACCGTAGCGTTGTGCATCTCCCTACTCATCTCTGTTATGTGTAACTAAACGCGAGGATCTGTAGAGATTATACACCGAATCCGAACAGTGTTGGACGAAATCTTTACGTTTACTTAGATTTTCTTATGAAAACATACCAACATGAGCCTGCGCCAGGTTCGTCTGCCGTAAGACATAGCCACGTAATGTCGTTTAAAAAATGGCGTATGTACCATCCAATTGAAATTGCATTTTAAAACTGCATTATCATAGCAGCCAAAGCAAGTGTCTGACAGCGCACTCTGATGTTGGTAACACGTAACTGAATCAACGTGAAAGTAAAGTAAAACAGTTCGGAGACTGATTTGACGTGAACTCTAACGTTTATATAACGTACTAGATTCTAAGCTTAGTAGCTTTTTTTAATGGTAGCTGGACGTACGTACATTTCAATACTATTTATTCCATTAATTATTCGACTATTCATACGATTACTTAGTGGTTTAAGCCATGAAAAGAGTTTTATTCCAAATATTACACAATCCCATTATGTTCCACATTATTCAAAGACAAGCAAAAAAACTGATTTTCTGCTTTATATAATCTCAAGTTTTCTAGTAAACATTATAAAAAATATCGACTATCATTATGCGAGTTAAAATACTAATTTACATAGCCAAAACGATATTAATTCTTCCTTCCTATTCGTTACTTAATTTGGTAGTCAAATACAAAACGTTTCAATAAAACTTTTTACGGCACGTGGAAGACGTTCCTTACGATAAGCCCCTTAAGCGCTTTGAACATTTTTTTCCAGGTCACAGTCTAATTTATCTCTTTCTTTAAACATTCCCAGGAGATCAATTTTCCAAGATACAGTATATAATGCACAAACTGTTCAGAATACTTTAAGGAATTTGCCCCCGAGAATCTTCCCTGTTTCTCTACGTAATTAGAAATTAGCACATAACTAATACATGGACTGTCCGGGCCCGAATAAATTTCTCACAACGATGAGACATTGATTTCAGTTGAACTAGTGTTCTGCATTGTCTCCCTTTGAAATTGCTATATAAAGTTTACCATACTGATAGGTAGACCAGTGCATAGTTTCAAAGAGCTTTGTTGTACAGAATATAGTAAATTCGATGGTGGTCAAGTCAAACGGCAAAACTGTACGAGCATTCTAATCGTCTAATCAACGATTTACAATTTACAGCCTGTACCTATATAACTCAACGAAACAGTACACTACCCCCATTTCCATTGTTAACAGTACAATCATGTACTGAAAATCAAGAAAATAGTCATGTAACCTATTGTGCATGGATGCACGAGCGATTTTCCATTTCCTTTTCAATTTACTTCCATGTATTTCTATTGCATTTACGATTTCCGTTCTAGTATATTTAAAATACATAGAAAATCTTATTTCGTGGCTAACCTAATAAAGTTCTATTTATTTATATATCACTAATGTCTAGGATATTATTCATGTATTTTGCTGTGCATAACGTATGTGTTTGTCATACACAAAAGACATTCATATCTCATCTATCATGAGCCAAAACACTTGACTCCAGTATGTTAAACCACTAGAGCAATTGAGCTTCGAATAATCGATCGAATAATGCGTCTAACCAAAGTACCTCTGTAAGCCAGTGGTATTCACTGGGATTGGTCCATTGGGACACTGTTATACATATATATCCATAGGTATAATGAATTCAAATGAGAGCGTATTGCCATTCATTTGTCATGAAATATAATGCACTTATTAATTAATAATTATTACAAAAGCATATGTGACATAATATTATGTAAGTATCTTATACTTAAATATTGTTTTTATTTA
The DNA here is from genome assembly GCA_031762395.1 of Calameuta pygmaea. NCBI lineage: Eukaryota > Metazoa > Arthropoda > Insecta > Hymenoptera > Cephidae > Calameuta > Calameuta pygmaea. Next base: position 1,501,623 of record JASANN010000252.1, read on the forward strand.
TAGTTTCGAGTTTAACTGTTTTTATGTTACAAATATTTTTTTTCTCAATGTACCATTCACGCTCGAGTAAAAAATTTGTGATTCCCATTGCCCCCCCCCCCCGCTCTCCCCCCATAGCGAACAGAAACTTATCCTTCTGGAAAAGATAGGTAGAAACATGAGATACTCGCGTGCACAGGGCGCGTTAGTAAGCACGCGATTTACGTCGGACAGTACTGCAGCTTAATAAATTGAAAATACTTCGAAATTCCGCGCGAGAACTAGAGAAATCGTTTTTCCACGCAACGCGCAATGTTTTCTACTAAGTAAAAGGATTTTCAGGTATCTCCCGCCAGATGTCAGTATTGCTCGAGACGCCTGACGTGTCCGTTAACTCTCGACTGTCATTATTTTTACCGGAGGGAAATATCTTTTTATCACGTAGAATTTCGAGCTGTTGTCTTGATCGTGATAAGTACTTTTAGCTTGGACTTTGGTTTTTATTTTAATAATTTCTAAGCTACTTTATGCGATTCTCTACCGTGTTAGGGTATAACGGGAGCTGTTATTATAAGGTGGCAAGTGCGATTAAAACGAACCTCTACGATGTTATGCTATACTTGCATTAGCATATTACCTTGATCCAGTGCAGTTTATAATATCGCAGGCATCAGCGTCGAAGACAAAGGCAGGCGCTTCTTCATAGAGGAAATACCTTTGATGGACAAACACGCGCGTAATATAAAACAGTATAGTCGTTTACATGATATTCCTTTTAAGGTTAGCATATTAGATTGCTGCGTTCTCTTGCGAGGAGGTAATTTTTTATCGTTCTCCTTTATTTTCCGATTTTGTATACAAGTTTTACGAAGATTATTAAAAAAGACTTGTGGTTCGTGAATTAACGTTGATTTTTTATTTGCATTTCTTTATGAGGTATTATGAGAACTTAGGATTTTACAGGAAGCGATGAAACATTGTTAACCACGTGGAAGACTTCGGTAACTTTCTTTTTTTTTTTGCAAAGATGAATTATTACATCACACTTTGCCTATATGCTAAAACTAACGCTTTTACGCCGCAGTAAAGCCGCTTACCTATAATCCCTTGCGGCTGAAGTTTATCGTGCAGTAAGCTATGCTGCTAACCAATGATAACCTCCCATATTCAGATTCCTTACGTCATTCTATCATTCGATTCGTTGACGTTAATAAGAATTTCCAAAATCTATAATTAATTCGACATAAGACAGAGAAAAATTGTCGAATTTTATCCAATGTAATCTGACTCGATAACCTCGTTATCGAGTGTTATAAAAATGGGGTATCTAATAACGTCAATTAAAATAAAAAACTTTGTAACTAATTGAAAAGCAACGATGAAAGATAAAAATGACATTTCTTTTTTCTATATGGGTTAGCCCTGTTATTAGGAAGGATAGTTAATTATATTTTGAAGGGCGGGCTTAATTTGAATTCGATCAAGACTATACACTGAAGTACGGAAATCGTCGGAAAAGGGCTATTAGGGGTAGCTTTAACGTGGCGCATCGTGATAATAAATTACCAGTGATTTCGTTATGATTGGATGGGAACTGGCTGTTTTGAAAGTGGCACTTTCATTAGCCTCTCGTCGAGGAAAAGGTGGGCACTAGGTCCACGCCTGGCATCAATCAATCTTTCCTGAGGAAAGAGCAAAAAATCAATATCCAGCCTGCGAATGACGTGCTCTTTTCTTTACCATCCACCATTCCACAGCCAGTTGTCCCAGACCATCCTACAACCTTCGCACCTAATTGCTATTCCCTGAGGCACCACATCCACCATTGCTGGTATTGCTGCCGCCGTGGCCGCACGTCTACTAAGCTACAAAAGCGGATCAAAAGCTTCGCAACCCCCGGGATTCCTGCCGTGTACAGAGGGACATTTTTAAATAAATTGGCACGAGCGTCATCGCTGTGACAATGTTTACCAGATCGTCTGGTGTTGAGCGATATTGACAACAGAAATGCGCCCCTATACAGGGGATGGTTCAAAGGGGTGCTTGTACGCGTACAAGCAATAATTTTAACTCTGCGGATATGCGCAAAAATATTCAGGCAAATTTCAGGCGAATCTCAAGGATTCGCTTCGAAATAAATTATTAATCGGCAGCTTATTAGTTCCTTACTTTTTTTTTAAAATAATATCGACCTTACCGCAACGTTCGTCAAGTACTTATCTCTACTCTCGTCATTGGTCCAGAAAGGAACTGGTTGACAGGTTGCTGAAAGAGGTCGTGTTGTGAGATCATTTTAGAAAAAGAGATAAATTCATCCCTATAGAAAATATTTTTAGGATCCTTTGGTCCATTGACTATAGATATCACAAGAGAGGCTGGCTCTCAAAATGAAAGGGGATGAAGATGTGATGTGCTGTTCCATATAAGCTACTCAGTTATTCTGAATAAGGAATTAAATTATACGAGGGCAGCTTCCGTCTTCGAAAGAGGCGACGACGCCGTGCGTCGCATCGTGTTACGTCACATATAGGCCTTCACTGTCTAGGGATTTTCTTGAGCGGATAAGGAGTATAGTACGTATACATGGGTGTGTGTGTGCGCGCGCGCGCGAGTGTGTGTGTGTATATAGAGGGTGAAACGATGGCCAGAGACGAAGCTTTGAATAGGAGGCGTGAAAGGGGGCCACTGCAACTTATACAGATACGTATCCCGACACCTTTGTCATGGAAAGTCAATTACCTTCCTACAGACTAGAAAAATTCTTCCCGATAAGAGGAGGAACGCGACTCCTCCTGGGAATCAATTCCATTCCCTTTTTTCGTCCCTTTTGGGAATTCCGTAGAGTCAGCGAGGTTCGAAGGCGAATATTCTTTCTTACAACCCTTACCATCTTTCCTTTCTGTTCCTCCTTTTATTCCACGCTTACCGTATTCTCGTCTTCCACCCTTTCATCTTCGTAATCCCTTTGGCTCTCGTCGCTTCTCCCTTTGGCCCATTTATCTGCAGCATTCGCACGATACGACCCTAACGATCTATCAATGGTAACGATCGAGCATGGTACCAGGCCACCCTTTAACGATGTTGTATCACAGAGAGCCGATCGCCATGGGGATGATCCCCTTCGTGGATATTTTCGTTTATCCGTGTATATATATATATATATATATAGGTTGACAAAACTAAAACGTATTCGGTCGAGAAAATAGGCGTAACGAGATAACAAGTAAATATTTGTATCATAGAGATCCAGTTATCTTCGGAACTTTCCCCAACCTCATTCGAATTGGAAAGATGAAAAAAATTGGTATGCCCTTTTGCCCTAAGCCCGAGGCGAGAGTGCGATTGACGTAACGAAGTTCAGCGTTAACGATGCTTACCCAGAGCAGACAGGGACGTAGGGCTCTTATTTACAACCCCGGGTCACGGTAGATCTAGCAGTGTTAACCTGCTCGTAGGTAGCGGGGCTTAATCAGCCGAGCTAACTTTTATAGGGGTGTAAATTCTAGTCCCGTCTGACTGCAGGATCTATGCGCTCCGCGCGGCGTATCGCTTATTTCGTCTGTTTATCAACCACAGCGAAATCTGCTGCAACCGACGGACAATCTACCGAGAAATTAGCCCAAATTTATGTCTCGATTGCGAGTCTAGCCGCAATGCACTTCCGTTATCTGTACATAATTCTCATGTGTGATTATCATACGTTGACTTGAGAATCTTTCGAGTCGAATTTATTTTTCGATAATTTATATATTTCTGAGCTTTTGTCTATACTGCCAATATTTTTTGTTATTTATTATATAGTATTTATATATTTTTTTTTATTTATCGCATATGCGTGTGTAGGTGATAAGGGATGGATTCGTATTGTCAAATGTTTTATTATTGACAATTTGATCAATTAGAATTCTAATTTTCAGAATTCTAGGATTTCGATGGTTTATAGGGCTCACCTGGGAACCTGGCCTAACTCTACTATTCTGTATGGCTGCTGGGAATTTCGTCATTTGGGATATTGGGATTTGGCCACAGTGTCCCATAGGACCGGTAGGTTCAGGTTCCTTCAATGTAATATTTCATCATAAAGGATGAACAATGACGCATTTTAGCCAGATATGTTATATCGCGCAATAAACATTGTTGGCAAATTAATAGGTTCAGTTTGAAACAAGATCATTAATAATGCATTTTTCATATATCATATAATGAACGAGTATTCGATGTTTCTTCACAGGTCTGACTTGGGCATATTCACCTGTGCACGGAATCCTGAAAGTTGTCGTGTATATTAATGAAATGCGAAAAAAAATCAACTACTTAAAACCACAAAAGTTTCTACGAAAAGACGTCTCCATATAAAAGTTTCGATCTCTCGCAAGTTTATTGATGTTTCCACTCGGGTTAACCATAGAATAACGAAGCCATATAACTTGATTCGATTCCGTCTCGTTTATTCGGTATAATATTTTCCGTACGTCGAGAAACTGGATTCATAGTCGCGGAAAATTTCTAGGTTTTCTTTTCGCTTTTATTCGATCGCAAACCATCGAGTGACTCTCACGCACGATAAATTTGAGTCGTGTTCTTTTTCGTTTTTTTTTCCTACTGTTTGCTCCACTGATTAAGTGTAAGTCGAACGATTCAAAGTGTTGTAAATTTGTGAAGATTCGGTCGCTGATTTTAGATAATTGAATATCAAGTGAATCGATAATACTAATCAAAATTTCTATTTTGGCAATTGAGCAAAATGATTGATGCCAAATATTAGATTGACGTTAAAAATTTTAAATCAGAGAAGAGCTTATAAATTTTATTCAAATGTCAAAATTTCGGAAAGACTACGCGATTAAGTGATATCAAATAATTTGATTATTAATTCATTTTTGAAAATTTAAGAGTATCGATCGGTGATCGAATCCGATTCCTACTTACTGCTAGGTCAGGGTACTAATCATTCAAAGGGTTCCTACAGGAGTAAGGATATATCCTTGTATTTTATCGGTATGACGAATTTCGTTGATCGATGTAATTCCTAAAAGTATCACAGGTGTTCGGAGACGCTTTCTAACAAGTTCGCTAAACATATCTGAGAATTGCGAGGATATAAAATCTTATTGGTTTTCGTAACTGCAAAGTGTACCTTGCGCAAATGCCACTTTGAGATATTGCATCTCCCCAATTGACACGTATGTAGCGATTACCATCGAAGGTAGGTGAAGTATCGTCAAGGATACTTTAAACGTATACGATAGATTTTCAAAGATTACATTTCGATTTACAAATTTTGATACATTTGCGTGTCGAAGAAAATTCTGAAAAACCCCGTAAGATTCTTTGGGAATATAAATTGATAAGAAGTCCGAGTGAAATATTTTATGATTATAATTATGCTTATAATAAATAAATAACTTTTTTTTTGGAGAAATTAATGAGAAAAATTTATATCAATGTATTTAAATGTTTATCAAGCTGTTTTAACACGTTTTAGTTTCTTTAACGTTTTATACGAGACACCGGATACTAAATTGTTACGGGTAATTTCTTCGAGATAATTTCATCACCATCGTAACTTCCCAAGAGCCATCTGGATTAAATTAACCGGTTATTCGTGTTTCGCGAGATGACGTATATTCGAACTGACGCAATTAGCACCGCAATTGCGGAAGCCGCCGTAACGAGAGAAGATCATAGCCAAAATTTTCGTGCGACGTAAATTTTACGTTTCGTCACACAGAAACATGAATATTTACGCGCTGCCGCAGGGATAGATATGGATTGCTTTGGCAAGCGGTGCGTCGCCGCGAAAAATGACGGCTTGAAAATTCATGATGTTTTCCGGTGCCAAAAGTGGTGCAGTTTGTAATTTCCAGTCTGGTTAGATCGTTACCCGTCTACGTTAACGAAAGCATAATCGTTGAATTGTCGTTCGCGGTTCCTGCTTTCTGGCGACGTCGAGGATGCGCCACCCCTTCCTTCCGTCCAAATCCAAAAATCCCCAGTGGTCGTCGCGCTAATCCATACGAATGCTGCGACGGCATGACATCGTTTTCCATTTGTTTCTCGAAGTTGAAAAAGTCATAATTTTTTTTCTTTTAATACACAAACGTTGAATAAAAGAGAATAAAAATGTGACATTCTGCGATTAGCGCGGAGTATGGGGATACGCGAGCATTGGTGAGTTTTGACAGAAAAAAAAATAAAAAGGAACAACTGAACGGATTAATTCTCTGTATCACTTTAACTTTAATTTCCGTCATAGAGAAAAGGCGGATTATTCAAATAGTTCAAATTTTGATAATACGATTATTTCCATGGTAACGCACAATGTCTCATATAACGTTCGTGTAAGTCCATACGAAATTGGAATTAGTATCTATGCTGAATTTTTATTTTTTTTTCGTTTTAACCTTTCGGCGGAACATATTTTGCCGCAAGAAATTGTAATTAAATGTACCGTCATCGTGTATGGAATTAATGTGGAGATTGTGGCAAATGTTTTTATTAAATGTATGTATTATATATATTTCATGGGATGAAAAATAATTGCCTCTTGCCAGTTTCAGACAGTTTTTCGTTATAACTCGTGTCGGTGGATGTGGCTAGGTTGCTTCGTGCTGAAACAATATTTCTTCGGGTAACGAAAAAGAAACTGGCGTGCCTGTACGCAATCAAGACAATCGGAATCGCGGTAGGAGATGTCACGCAATCATCCGCTGGGCTAAAGCTCCCTTTTCTAGATATGCACTGATGAGAGAAAAAGTAGCAGTTTACTTTTACGCCGTGTTTGCTCTTTCGAAAGAAAAAAATGCCTCTTGGAAACTTCTTTCGACTTCAAAGTAATTATTACTAATTAACTTAATATATAACATATGCTATAGAGAATGATTTTTATTTCGAGCGAGATACCCTACACGTGACTATTGTACGATAAGTATCATAATGAATTTAATTTATAAATAAAAAAGTAAGGTATTCTTGTTTAAATTATTTAATTAAATAATCCAGAATATTATGTATTACGTTTCATAATTTTGATCAATCAAACGTATAATTGATCCATTATCGATACACTTTTCCGATAATTGATCAATTTACGAATCGAATATTTCTGCGAATGCCATCGTATAGAGATTTCGTTAATAAGGCGATCAATTTCATTCTTAATAAAAAAAAAATAATGAATATTTTTACACAATGAATTATATAACGAATGTACAAATTTGGGGATAAATCAAATAAATCGTAATCTATACGTAAAAGTGGACCACCGAAATTCCACATTGCGAGATATGAAAACGTAATTACGTTTTTCAGGCTGATTAACCCAGGCAATTAAAAGCAGATGTCCTGCCGATTTCTCGTTATCTTTATTTTCAGTGTATCAAGCCGTTGCAATCTCTGTAAAATCCTGGGCTATCCTAAATGCGTGGGCGAGCGCGGGGTGGGAAGGGGGGGGGGGGGAAGTGAGGAAGAGGTGAAGGGTCCAAAAGTTAAGCCGAGATCACTTATCTTAATAAAGCTGAAATCCCAGAAAGATACCACTAGTTTATGTGGGTTAAGATGTTTCGTAGAGTTACCTTATTTTTCGGAGAAATCACGGACTTACGCGAATGACGTAGGTAAAGAATTTCCAAAGGGATAAAAATCGGTACTTATCATCCCTGCTTATCCTGGGATATAGGCATCCATTTCGCGTCAATATAAAACCTCTTGGAATATCTTAGGTATAACTTACCGATCCAAATCCACGTAAAAGTTACAAGATTTCATAAAATTATAAGAAAACATAATTTAAATGTCAGTCACTAAATTTCATCCCAACAGTTGATAACTTTAATGATGTCACGAGTGACGTCACAAACAGAAGCGTATCATCGTTTCTCGATGGTTGACAATCTGCCGTAGTGATCTTGCGATCCTGTTGGTATACCTGTGAATGTCCGAAAAAAAGGGGATAGTTGTATCTTAAGATTATAGGGGTGGTTTTGCCGAGGGACAGTTCGGTCGCGTCAGACCTTCGGCTTTATGTGGGTTAATTTATAGAGGCACGACGTCGAAGAAAGAAAGCAAATAAAAATATAACAGAAGGGTGAAATAAGCTGGCTGACTAGCGAGGACGGAGTGGAAAACCGAAGAAAAGAAGAGGATATAATAATAATGAAGAGCGGTGTAAAAGCGCTGAAACGTAATTCCACTTTTACCGAAAAAAATGCAGACAGTCATTCTTCCCACGGCATAATGGCACTCTAGCTCTTATGGTCACTCTAATTTACGCGAATTTGCTCGTTCATTTTTTATATAAATTTTTTCAGCTCATTTTTATCCCAATTAGCAAGCTTGATTCACTGAAAATGTAACGTCAGAAAAATGCATTTCATCTTCTTATCAATTAGCTGCAAAAAATGTCATGCCTTATCTCGTTACGCTTTCGAATATATATATATATATATATATATGCTAACTGTACTATTTATACTGATTGTTCTTGCTGTTTAACAGACATTCCTAGAATTTCAGTGTGGCACGTGAGATTATACGTCATCAACTTTCTCCAAGTGACAGTTCATTATCTGACATTATATATTCTGATATTAATAAATTACCAGCAATCTGTCTTCCAGTTTCCAAGCGTCGTCACGTGACGAGTTTTTCCAGTGATATATATGTATACACAGGATGGCAGTTTAGTTGAACATCTCTGATATGCGTAGGTAGATAAAGACTGGAGAATACCTACTGATACCTACCAAGCGAAGGAAAGGGAGGGAGGGGAGGGTCACTGAACGTCGTAAATGAAAATGATGAAAATCCTCTCGAGAACGTCGGGATGGTTTGTCCGTGTGAAGTGGCTTATGGATGAACGAACTTTATCCCCGTTTCTGAATATCCTTGAAACGTATATGGAGAACAGGAAATGCGGCCCAGAGCAAAATTACGAGTATCCTCTTAGCCATTGCTGCTATAGGCCGTTCGTAACGTTCGTGAAGTTCCGAGCTTCTCGCATAGATGGCAGTAGAGGTGGAGGTAGAGAAGGCTCCCCTTTAGAATGGGGATCCGTGAACCGTCCCCTTTTAAACCCCCGTATATAATATCAGTCGACCGATTCTTACAAGGTCCCCGTAACTTACGCTCCGGGATGGCTGAAATTTTTCGTTCGAGTACCCGGGTTAGAAATGTGGCTTTCGAATTTATATTTTTCCTGGATGGACTTTAGCCTTCATCCTGAATAACTCGAATCGTTCCATTATACATTTGGCCAATATCCATAAATATTTGTATGTTATAATTTTTTAAATTCTATCAACGATTTTATATAGTATTATGAATATTTTTTAGGTAAACCGTTCGAGTTAGTTTTTATTTTTTAATACATGCGAGATCATTCTTAAGAGTCGCATTAGTCCTGTTCGAAGGTAGCGTGAAAGAGCTGCTTTTGTACACGTAATTGTGGACTTAATGGGGTGAGAAACTCTCTATTTGCGGAAAGACTGATAATTCAATAAAAAAGTGATAACAATGGAGTCAACCAGTCTTATTACATTAGCCAATCCCCTTTCGTTTTCACGCGCTCTCTTTTCCAAGCAATATTTGGACGTTCGGGTTCGTCTATTTTTAGAAGGTATACGATATCGATTCGCGATTAAATTTCGGGCACGTTTTCTCGCAAATTCTCAATATCTTAGCCGCGAAGAAAATTGCTTCTTTTACGTGACAAGAACTTGGAGATTCGTATTAGCGCGATATCATATGAAGAAACTCGAAGGAGTACATATTAATTTATACCTTACAAAATACCATCAGGAATAATATTACCAAAGTACAAAATAATTTTTGTACACAGTTGATCAATAATGCCTTTCTTATCGATGCTAATGTAAAATTATTCTTTTAGTAATTATACATACTAAGGTATTTTTGCTCGCGACTGTACAGTAGTTTTGTATCATATTGCCCATTTATCAATCAGTCGAACATGATATTTTAATTAAGAGAATTGCATCCATAGGAATGGATTTCTATTCAATTGCTGTAGGTACTTAGTGAAACACGTTCAATTAATTAAATCCGATAATAATTGGGTTGCTGCTAATTATCGGTATTTGCTTTGTGTCTTGTCGATGTCGTTGATGAACCCAATGTACCAAACTGGTCCTATTGCCTATTTCGTTTGTCACGGTCCATATCGGTTTAATCGATTTGCAAAATTGTGAAAAGGCACGAAGAGAGGTAAATTCTTACGTAATCTAGGGTATACCTGTTATATCCTCTATATAGCCTTACGTAACAGGATAGTCCGCACTTATGCTAACGTAAGCATTACGCAAATCCCTTGGCCTTCTTTTACGCCTCTATGGCTTGGCGATTATGTGACTCGAGTCCTGATCTTTTTCTAGATTACCGAACGATGCTTTTTAAATCTATGGGAAAAAAGCCGAACCACTACGGGGCTTGGCCGTCCATGAAATTCCGAAGGGTTTCAGGAAAGACGTGACAGGTTTCTCGGATTTTCTGTTACATCCGGATTCTTACTACTGGATGCCATATTGGTTAAATTGGTCTTCCTCCATATTTAACGTGAAACTGTGTCGCTTTCTATAAAAAAAAATATTTTTATTATTCGGTACCATACCGCTTTTTTTTATTCCTACATTTATTTTCGCCATCTTTCAAACGGCTTGATTGTTTTTCCCAAAAAATATAAATATTTTATATGCTGATGTTAAAGCGGGAATCCTTGCCTAATTTTTTTCTTCATTTAAAATGCATTGAGTCGCGGTGTCTCAGGCATTCCCACGCACCTACTCACAGGATAATTGCGGATTATTATTTTGAAAGGTAAAATTAGTGCAAGTCTGTCTTATACGAATTTATGCTATTTTTTTAACTTTCCAGTGGGTTCCTTATTTAAAGATTAATTTGAGATAATGGCCATGACTATTGTAATCGAGCGGAACTAAGAATTGGTAAATGTGGACTGAATGTCGCTGTAACATTTTAAACTCTTGAAAGACGTCTTTGAATTATTTAAATGAGAGCTTTTTTAAACGTCACGTGGCATTTTACTTTGGCCCATTTCCCACCGTCCTGTTGTCTTAAGTTTTGCCTTGTTTATCTTTCTAAAAATGAAATAAGTCGCGGAACGTGCTTTGTTCTTGAGCACTCTGTGAAATTCTGATTAAATGTCATAATTAATTTTGCTCCAGATTTTTCGGTTTTGTAATAATTTGGGATTACGTATAACGAGTTAAGCATGTCTAGTTTGACAGATTATCGATAATTATTTTACGCCGTGAAAAACTTAATTAAATTTATACACATTTTGTGGGAAGGAAATCGAGTATCGATATCGCTATAAGAACATATCTACGGATACACCTTGTAATAGAATTAATTTCATTTTTGTGATATTATTAATTTCGAAAATATCGTTCTTCATGAACGTTAAGAGGATGTAAAAAAAATAACGATATAAAAAATATACTATTCCATACCGATAAACGAATTAATAATCTGATTTCGTAAATAATTCGAAACGGACGAAATAACTTAACAGTGAAATTACCTGAAAGAAAACAAAAATTAAATTCAATACAGAGTAACGTACACGTGTGAAATCGACCGTTTTTCAGTACACGACCGTATTTTTTAAAATGCACGATTTAAGTATCAGGAGCGTGGTTTAAAAAAAGTTGTCAACCATAAACAATGACGAAACGAAAACATTCATATTTAAAATGCCTCTGGGTAAACGTACGCGACGCTTGGAAAGGCGAAAACTAACTATAGCCAAGCATTTTTCTGCGCAGCAGCCGTAAATTATAAAAAATTCTCAGTAAGTTCAGGTAGTTCGTAAAACAAACCTCGCGCAGTTTATGGACGCTATATATATGTCACATGTCCTGCGACCGTACATTGTTAATGAAATGACGTAAATGAGACCCTGGATTCATCTAAAATTCCTACGAGATACCGAGTCCGTATTGAAACGGTCGTAATTGCTGGAGCTTCATTTTCTATGCTCTTTATTCACGGCTACAAGTACTTTCTGACTCGCGATCACTTTCCATAGTGAAGTAAAAGTAAACTTGCAAGCTGAAAAGACAGACAGTCATAAATATCATATGTAAGCCAGAGGCACGATATTCGCGAAATTGTACGTTACTGTGTATGACGTAAAACCAGACACATTGGTAAACGTGTCTGAATAATATACATATATAAATAATAAAAATAATATAATATCACTATATATACACTTCTAGAGAAAAATTAATATCGTATGCAATATATATTGAAGTACACTGCGTTTAATTAATCAAAATATTCATGTTCAGCTTGACGAGAAGAAAAGGAGACTTTTTCTCACGCTTGACATTTTTAAGCCAATAATGTCACACTGGGCGGCCATGATTGATTAGTCGAGGAAAAGTGCCTTTTGATTTTCGTCCTTCGTTCGGATAAATGCGCAAGGGTGCGTTAGGTCTACGATGACGAAATAACAGCGGGTAATTAAGAATTATATGTGCCCGAAGGAGAAACGGCCGAGCCGCGAAGTGGGTATAACTTGATAGTTAAATTTAATTGACGACAATTAAATGTAATTGTGTTGCGAATTGATAGCGTCGGTGGTAGAAAGGGGAAACCACTCTATGGCCGATCACAAGGCACGAATTTCCAATTGATGAAATAGATATTGGGGCTAGGCGCATGCGCCTTGCTATACACGTGATCGAATGCTTCTAATACGTTCTCTCTAGTTTCAGCTTTCGTTATTTAAATCTACCAGCGAAGTGTGGCAATTGCGAATTAAACTTGATTGGCGTCATTAATTCAGTGACCGGTGCTGTGTACGCACAGTTGAACTTTATCGTTTGATTAAACGTATGACTTTATTGCCGTGCACTAATTCGATAAAAACAGCACGTTTTATAATCAATCTAAACACACTTTTCGCAACGTACCATATTTTCTAAAGGTAACTGACCGTAAAGAGCTTAAATACGCCAGTGCATGTGCCTATTGTTACGTCAAAAGTATTGGCACAGTTGAAGTGCAGTGTTGGTCAAACATACGTATGTTACATATCAATGGGCCAGTAGTGAAAATAATATGACCTATATATATATATCTATATTCCCAAAGTACAAGTTGTTTCTAAAGCCGAGCCAACTCGAAGTATACAAGTGCTGGAGAAAGAATGTTTTCCGAACATCATTATTGTGTTCGATAATCAATCTTACCAATCTACCGATTCCTTCCACGTGATTGTTATTTAAACAGCAATAAGTTTGTACCCGTAAAAGGCACTTGTTATTTGTGTTTCTACAAGTAGATTTAACTGAGCCATACAGTCGTAATTTTGCGGAGTCTGCAGAGCCATTAAATTCGAAGGTACTAATTAAATTTATTAACTGTCACTTGACGATAATTACTTCAATTGTTTTACGCAGAATCAACATTAACATCATTCGTGTACTATATTAGCTAAGTGGCATCAATACAAAAATTTGTATATTTAAATATTATATGTATATATATATATATATATGCCATATAAAAGATGGTGGAGACTGTCGAGTTTCGAACCATAGGAAGATTCGATCGATCACAACGGAGGCAATCCGTGACATTTCCTATTTTGATTAATGGATCGTTTTTGCCAGTATTTCCTGGCACCACAGTACTAATCTCCTTGCGTAGTATCCATTGTTTATGAATAATGCAGACACTCGTACCAATTAATTTCATGCGATGAGATGATAATATGTCAGGACTGTCTCCTGTTCGCGGTATCCTTAGCTGATATGCATTACCAAAAGCAGGACGAGGGAGCTACCGATATGTAAATACTATAGATTTACCTTGCTGCAAGATGGTAAATAATATCCTGGACACGTCACACCTGAATACGCCATAAAATTCAAAACCGTCTCTATGATCATTTGTAAAGATTTGATTATGCTGTGTTAACTATTGACTCGCGCTGATGTATATTCAAGTTAGTATTTATATCGTACTGGACGATAAATTTCTTTAGCCTCGTAGAATCGAATTAGAATTAGTTATAGAAAAAAAAAAAATTTGGTCAATCAACAAAATAGAATTTTAGTACACTGTTGGTTATCGCTATAAATTATTTTTTTTAAAGCTCTCGTATTCTTTCAAGATCGATGCGCATGAAATCGTCTGTGACCAATCATTGGACGCAACAGAAATACCTAGGTAGGTATGTAACGTATCAATCAGAGCCGAGCAGAGATGCGACGCGCAAGGAGATGGCAATCCAATCGGGATGGCGTCTAGAATGGAAATGGCGCAAAACGACAGTATCCAAACGATATATCACAGAAGACTGTGTGATCTCTTGCGCGAATACACTGATGCCTTTAGGAAGAAAGAGCACCGCGTCCCAATTCTGAAGAGCTGAGATGGAAATGAGCAGAGGAGTCAAGCGAGCCGTGACGCTGGATTCTACGTCAAATGGTAAGTACGTCGATCGATGATTCTACGTCTCCAGGATTTCCAGGGAAGACACAGAGCATCGGGACAGAAATTGTGTTGGGTGAGAAATCGATTTTACGAAGCCAATGAATCCTCGAAGGATACCCAATCGATACTGTTCGCGAACAACGTTAATCTGGATTAAGCTTAGGATGCGTATCAGTTGCTTTATTTTCTATGTTGTTCTTGTTATTAATATGTTTATTCTTCTGCTTTACACACACTGTAGTTACTCCTGGATGGTTATTCAAGGAGGAGGCAAATCCTTTAAAATTTTAAAAGCCTCTCAGACATGCTGGCAAACCTGGGCGCTTGCACCATAGAGATTATCCCGACTTTCACTGGCGTAACGTAAAGCGGATGGGATATTGTATATGTATAGATAGACTATAGATATATAATAGACATATATGGATATACGAAATTTATTCTTGGGAGGGGCGGGGGGGGGGGAGGATTTTTATAATTTTACATCTTGGCTCTTGTGACACATACTGATTTTTCGAAATTATTCAAATGCTGGTGATTCGTTAAAAGTTTATTACATTTGTACAATTCAATTCTATATCGTGTTGAATTGAAAAACATTTTTTACATTGGGCTCTAGGGTAAACTTTGTTGGGCAAATTTTTTTTTAGGACTAACTTAAAATACGAGCTTATTCCCATTTCGAGAGAAAAAATGTATATTCATGTTTTTCCCATGAAATTGACAAAGTTTGTCAAATTTCTTGCTGTGTGCTGTCCGACGTGGTAAAATTAAATTTGAATTTTTGTTTTAAAGTAAAACGATTCGGGTTGGTTATAATCGTAACTGGGCAGGTTGCACATATTTTATTTGTAATAATAACGCTCTGTGGTTTGCAGAAATGTGCGAATAAAATGCTAATAACCCATTTGTTGTAATTTATCGTTCCCATAGCCATAGTTTAGGATTTTTGTACTTGCGGATTTCTTTGTGGATAATATTTTTGTCATTCATATCCGGGAAGTACATTTTTGTAAGATTCTTGAAATACATTTTTTTTTCTTTTTATGCGAATACACATAATCTTGTGTATATTCGCTAATCGAAGCTTCAATACGCCGTTGTGGTTAATATATTATTAATTAATATATATCCATTTATTTGTTTAGCTTGCTGTTCTATTTGCTTTTATAGCCGAGTGAACTTCTATGTATCCCCTAGGAAAATGGGTATCCCGCAAATAATTCATGACTATTTAATATCAATTTCTGATTTTATTATTCGCGCGAGAGATATAGATATTCGTATATCGTAATATACAATCCTTACAAAATATACAACAGCTTTGTATTTTATACGGGTAAAATAATTGTTTACCATAGAGTAAAGGATTTTATTTCGAAAATGGTTCAATTTTGGTAATTCTATTTATACGAGAAACCTGATCTGTACGTAGCAATGCGAAAACTGTAATAAAAACAGTGCGCACGAAATTCTCTACAATACTAAAATTTCTGCACTAGCTGATCGTAACGTTACGATCTTTTTATTATTTTTTTATGACGTTTCCAATTGTAACATATATTTTATCCACATCGCGCCATAAATGCATTTTTTCAAAGGCCGTACAGTCTGATTTTTGTTTATAATAATTATACCTACAGTTCACGGAATATAACAGCGGTATATGATTAATATACAAAATCAATGACAACTCGTACAATTTTTTAGAAGCTATCCAGTGCTATTCTTAGTTTTACTATCGTTATTTTACTATTTGATTAGCTACTTCAGTGGGTTTCAATGTTATTATAAAATGCTACGTTCATATTATGTACCGTAAATGGTGGTTACGTGAAAAGTCGTTTAATATAAAGTGGGTTACGTTTAACTATGTTTATAACGTGTACTTATACCCTATATTGGTACTTGCAGCTCCTTATTCGATTAGGGCTAAAATGACGCAAAATAGGTTACCCATCGTTAAATTGTGAATTTCCAGACGAAAGAAGACCTTGTTAATAAAAATTTCTTGACTTTCAACATTTTTCAGTAGTACTCTCAGTCCATAAATAAAACCAATTGATCTTTATTTTTAACATATTAAAACAATTTATAAATCCCTGTCCTTCACGTATAACTGATGTAGGAAATAGTTTTGATTTCATGAAATCGCGGTGACATTTTAATCGCAGTAAACAATAAAAATCCAATAGGAAAACAGTATCCCAGCATAAAAGCAAAGAATGTTCGTACCATATCAAACCTCAAAAACCAAAAATCTTCTTTGCACACCCGTTATACGTGTCGGTGAATTTTATAAAATTTAATGATATCCAACAGGGAATCGGGGCTGAGGAATAACGCAGCTGTGATTACCAATAAATATTTTTAATCCGACTCGTACGCGCCTTGTTCTCGTAGCTGGACTTTTATGAAAGTCTCAATGATTTTGCCGGTGGGAACTTTTGTAATAAAAACCGGTAGGTTTGATTCATTTCGCGGGCACGAGTCTCTCTTTTACGAGGAAGCTTAATATAGTTCTTATTGGCTCGAAGCTGGACGTGCGCCGGCAAGACAAAAGGGTGAGAAAAAGGTGCGAAATTGGATTAAATATGACCGACCAGCCGTCGCCCCGACCACCACCGGTCATTAACAGGCCCACTGATAATTAAAGGCAGTTTCTGCCTCTTAATTCTTCTGCCCCTTTTAATCTATTTACCCGACGACCCTTCGAGTAATGTCCCGTTCACGTTATTCCCTAAAATCTGAGAAAATGACATCAATAGGAACAAAACAGGAGTCAGCATAGAGGAATTCCCATCTGATGAAATATTTCGGGTGTTTATTAATTCCCACGACTGAATGCAATAATCGAATAGTTTTACCATAGTGCACATTGTTAATCCAAGTTATTTTTATTTGGAGTGTACGTGGCAGCCACGTTACGTTTTACGTTCACTTGGACTGCGGAGGAATAAAATATAAAAATAGGAAAATTAAATTCGCAGACGTGCACACGGTATAACGTTTATTCTGTATTTCCCTTGCACTATATGTATACAGAACCGGCGGAAATCGTGCACGTTTGGTATTTCACTCTTGTCAAACTTTTCTATTACTACGTTCATAGGTTATTTCAGGGTTTCCTTTGTCATTCTATAGATTCCAGTCTTGCGAAGAATTCGCCACGGAAGTATTGTATTTTCTCTGTCTTAAAGTTCAAACGAATTTTCCAGGCCGTTGCAAACGCTCGATTTCCCGCGGTGTTTGAAGTGATTCCCATTGACGACGGCGACGACTAGCGTCCTCGGGAAATGTTGTTTAAATTTATTTATTTATATTTAAAAAAAAAAGAAAGTAAAATTCTCACTTATATTTCTTCGTATCCGTAAAACTTTCGAGTCTGATAAGATAAAGATAAGAATTCGGTATAGGAATTTCAAGAAATCTTAAGATACTAATATTAAGTATTTCATTGAAAATTATATTTATTTACATTCAAATTCTCCATTGACAATTTATAGAAGAAATAAGGATTTGAGAAGCCACTTCGATGCACTGAAGTCAGGTGCATTGTCTATTCTTGTAAATGCTAGTATGTTTTAGAAATAGTAATCACATTTATCTATAGGATGGTACATACACGTTTCCTCTTTTACGGTAAAACGATTACCTCGATCTCCACCCTTCCACTTTAGGTACTTTCAGGGGGTATGCAGAGCCAACTGCAGATACTGTTGCGACGAGTTAATGAACTGCTTTATTAAATTAACGGCCTAATACCGGCGTGTGTGCATGCGTAACACGTACTCACCTAATATCTACGTGTACGAGGTACGTAGGTACTCAATAAAACCAAATGAAATTCCTACCGATAACTACCAGCTCGTTAATACCATCGGAATCGGTATTGCTTTACTAATCGTCTCTTTTTTTTTTAGACTCTACTAACGAACCATACGGATTTACTTTAAATTTGCATGGGAACGCGGCATAAGGAAGAGCCGATCAGAGTGTTTATATAGCTTCGTGTATTGACTACGCACTCAAAGCGCAGTCGAAACAAATGAGACAAAGGAAAACTGTTATCTTCTCAGCATCTCTTTGATCTGTGTTGCCAGCCACGTTTACGTGGATGAAATAAACGTGCCACGAGTTACTTTATATGCTGTACAAATATTGCGTGGGTTTAAAATTCATCAGAGTAAATTTTCACATGAAATAATTATGAGGTCTGATTTTTTAATTCGATCTGACTTACGGTACTTGGGCGATAATTCGAAATTTATTAATATACTTAATCGATCGTATCTGATTAATGTTAATCAATTTAAATACGATTGTTAAAGTCGGGTATGAAGCGAGAAGAAATTATTTATAATAATTATACCAATATAGTTCTTTGATTTCTTTGTTATTATATTCTGTATCTTATCAGAGGATAATATGATTTTTCTAATTTTATATCGACAATTTCTTCAATATTCCCAAAGTAATTTCAGCATGGGGATGATGGAATATTAATCGATTCACGTAATCCTCAACCTTCGTGATTATAATTTCATTGTTGAGATTTTGTCGCTTGACTGCTTGGATGATGGCTATTAATAATGTAATTATTTGGTTCATCCTGCGGTTTGCTTCACATCGCCTGCAGGCAGAAACCAAAGTTCATATTAAATTAGGATTCTCATTAAAATCCAATTAAGTTTACCGATCTGTTCGAAATTTCCAAAGGACTCCTTTTATCCTTGTTACGACAAAAGTCTAAGAATATTCGAATTAATCAATAATTTTCATCTAAAGAATTTCAACGGTGTCCATTAATCTTAAATAATTTTTGCATATTCATTTTTAATTTCAATTAGTCCAGAAACACGGCAATTGGTCTCTTTCAATTTTTAACTTCGCTTTATTATTTCATAGATACTGTTTCGTGTATGTATTTTCGGAAAAGTGTCAAAGCGCACCGGGTCCATTTCACTGGGATATATGGCGAACCAAATACTATTTTTTACATTTCCAGCCCGGGAAATGTGTATCACCATATTGCCGATATGTACACAGTAGAGTTAAACGCGTATAGTGTTATGTATTGCAAAATCGTGAACATCCAGTACCTGTATCGATTTTCCACTATAAAAATATCGATAGGACGTTCGAACGCTTTTTACAGGAAAAATCATAAAATATGAATGTGAACATGATAAATATATAGAAATTTTGGAAAAAAAAACTCTGCACAGTTGGCGTTATATGAATTTGACGTATTAGCAAAATTTTGCTGATCTTTTCTCACCAGTGTAATACTCTTCTAACGATGTTACATTATAAACTTGTACGTGATCTAAAAGTTATTCCAAACGATAAGTAAAATAATATTGTCGAGTGACAGATGAAAAAGAAAGAAAATTGAGAAAAATGCAGACTTGCAATCTTTACATATATTAATATGTCTATCTATATGTAGAATATACATATATTCTATTCCACATGCAGAATATGCATATGTATACCTAAGTATGTAGAAACCATATCCGGAATTTTCAACTGAACGGAGCATCGTATGAGCAAACTATATATTGATAGGAAAATCCGATAATTCTCGTTACCTCAACATCCCATTCGATGAGCATGGGAAACTAAAAGGTTCCGATCGATGAAGCGATCGATTATCTTCACGGAAATCGAAAAATCTGTGGATCTTCAAAGTTTGGCAAGTGGGATATTCCGATTCACAAGGACAAGCGGGAAATACATTAATTTTGAAGACTTGGACTGTTATGTCATATAGATAATAAAAAATATATCTTTTTTATCTGTCACGTCAGCGAGAGCGTGCATTGTGATCGACGTCATTGTTCTCCATTGTCAATACAATAGCGTGTCTCGCAATCGTCTTGACCTAATACATTAGGCCGTATAGCCCTATCTTGTATAACACGTATATTTATCATGCTACAGTAATGCAAAAGAAACGTATGAAATTTTATGTACAAGATGTAGGATTATGTATATACATATACTAGCACATACTCAATTCAACTAGCCATTAGAGACTAAAAGTCATTCCGTTGAATGATTGAAGAAAGAATGGATCAGTCGTTGTCTGTTCCACGCTCATAACAGCGTAAATCCATCAACGTTATATTACTGCGACGCGTAGAACATAGCGAATGGATGCACATAACACGAGAAGACAAGCAACATAGGCAACTGGTTTGTTATTGCCTCTGATGATAACATATAGCCAACCCGACAATATTAATCTGACAAATACCAGTCGCACGAGCGTCCATACTTGCCAGCTACGTAGACGTTTCGCAAAGTAAATTCCATTATACGAAGTAAGACGAGATCTCGAAGGATCTTTTTCCCATTCGGCACCCATGCCCGGGCGTCGGTCTCCAACGACGTATCCGATGTCCCAAGGATCGTTTTCTCACTCGCCGATTTCACGTGGAAAGGGTTCACAAGGGTTCAAGAGATGGGCTATACCTGCGTCTCTACTTTCCTTCCCCATTTGTTTTTCTTCTTATTTTACATCCCTTTTCTTCTATCTTTCTCCTCTTCGACTTGGATATCATGAGCAAAGCATATAGGAGAGGAGGACTGGATGGGTCGGCACTCCTGGAGCAAGGTAAATGCTCGAGGGAGGAGTGAAAGAAAACAGTGTACCTCTTCCACGCTCGCTCTCTTAGCCTCGAGGGCGACGTAAAAGAAAAATAGCTCGAGATAAGAACGGGAAATGTGGGGTAGTGAAACGTTATTTTTTATGAATTTAATACATCGCTCGGATATACCGCGATAATGCAACGTGAAAAATCTCTTCGGCGAGGTTGCCAAGAGACGCGTGCTTTCCTTCTGGCACTTTTCTCTCACCGATCCCTCTGTCTCTCTTTAGTCCGTCCTCGCTTACTCCCTGCCTCCTTCCTTCTTGTTTCTTCTATATAATTTTACTTATTCTACATTTCGCCCTTACCCGACGTCTCCTACCTTCTGGAACCGTCCGGGCTACAATTCTCCTGTGTACCGATGCACCGTGAACGTGTCTACCGCCCTCATTCATAATTTTCCATAACACCACGTCTGCCATCTCATTGTTAATTTTACGTGACAAGCAACGTACAGAATTAAAATGTATTATTTGCTGTGCAAGTAATTTTCAATGCCACTACCTACAGTCTGATCGTGATAATTGTACGAGTATAAAAATCCCTGTAATGACGTGAAAAGTGAAATCTGGCTTTTTTTTTCATCGAATTTATGAATATTTTCTATTACAGGGTATTTCTTTATTCCCCCTAGCTTTCAGACTTCTAAGCTATGCAATGAAAATTCTTTGATGTAGTTACAGAAAGTTAATACTTTCGTTATATAGATTTTAGCGACTTGCTTGGATCACCCTCATTATTATTTATTTTAAACTCGGTTCGTAAGGAAGCGCTTAGGGGTTAGGAATTTTGGCAAAGAAATTTGGACTCTTGATCGTACTTTGATAGGACAAAAAACAAACTGATAGTAGGTGTATTAAGTTATACTGTACCGGAGCTTCGTTAACAGGGTGTGTTATTTTAATTAATTCCAATATATAGTAAGTATCGCCTGAAGGTTGCGGAGAAAAATTTTCATCCTTGACTGTATACATATATACGATCGCGGTAAATGGACAGAGGGTGGCTGGCGTCAGGGGTAGGTGTGGGTAGTTTTGAAATAAATGGACATTACACGGCAGGGACATATTTCTGACAATCCGCGACTCTTTTATATGCAAATGCACCGAAATCTCACCCTCCGCCGAACAGTCCTTCTCCACTGGCTGCACTACAGGTGGAAACAATTTTATAAAAATAACCGTCTCGCTTGTTGCATTTAAGGCTCGTGCAAAAGAGAGCGACAAGAGTCATTCCCACGAGAGTAATCGCGTATACCCTCTATATATACCAGACACTGTGCTACCTTGAATTCCTATTATACAAAGTGTTACGTAATTTCGAAATAATGAACTTTCCCCTTTCTCGATACAGTCTTCAAAAAATTATTCTTATTCCTACGAAAATGCCGATCTTGATCGTTACATGAAAATCGTCAAATAGGACAGGGTGTTATTAAAGCGTTTCACGATAAATGAATAAATTGACGCGACGATTGGGAACGAGTTAACGATTTATCGAATAATCGCCGTAATAATGCCAGGCAAAAACTGCAACACTGCACACCGTGCTAGGGTAACGATATCAAATTTTTAGCTTTTTAAATAAATTAAGAATAACGAAAATTCTTCGTATTCAATGAAGAAAAATAAATTGTCCCTCGTTGATATTTTAATTCAACCGTTTGGATGGCGTAATAAAATCTTAAATTTTACGACTGAATTACTACGAGAGCCATTGGTAGGGTAAGAATAATTAAATTAAATTCCTATCGAATATTCACGTGGTAAGGATCATACGTATAACCCACTAGCCCAATGTTTATCTAATATATAAATGGAGGTCCATGGAAACACGCTTCTCCATAGATCTTAAAGTTATGCCAGGAACCCAGTGCTGTAACACACTTCTTGAGATGGAATGAGAACGTAGACCCAGCTAGACAACCATGCGAATGCACACAGTCTTGCTACGAGTGAGAAATGCGGTTATGGAACGTGTAGTAAATAACACGAGTAGCATCTGCAGGGATGGCTTACCTTTCGTATCCTCTATGACCAGGAACTCACCATAAATCGTATCCATTCACGATCCAAGTTATCCTGCCTTCAGATTAGTATACCAGTGAATATATTTGCTTCCTATAGAAGCAATATCAAAATCCGAAAGCTGGCCAACATTTTATGTGCATCGAGAATGAATATTTTATCGCTAGAAAATCTCGAGTTAACGATCATTGGTATAAAGAATTTTTCGTAATTATTCAAAAGACCAAACATGACGATTCAAGGACGCTGAGAATACTTCACAGGGTTTCCAGATGAAAATTTAGAATTTTTCAGCATTGAATTTACTGGACGGAGTCTTGCGATCGAAAGGAAAACTGGACGCCATGTTACGTCAGCATGGTCATAGAAAACGTAATCCTTTATCAATAATGTAAGCGTCCCTGGTTGGCTGTATATTGGCTCGTTGTGCTGCTCGGCGGGAGGGTGCATTGAGGATGAATGGGGGTTGAACGGGGATGACCTAGGGGAGGACCAGCTTAAGGATATCGAAACTCGATCGGTTCATTCAGGATTCTTCGAACATCACCTGTCCTCGTACTTACCCTAGCTAACCGGACCACTCTTCGGGGGTTTACGACAGTGTAATACCCGGTCCAGGGATCTCGACAGTCTCTCCGAATTAGAACCTTACCTAGGAAGGACCAAGAAGAAGCAGGGATGAAGGGTACGAAGGACAGGGTAAGTTCGAGTTGAGACGATAAGCCAATAAGTCTCATGCGTCGTAAAGGCGACGAAAGTTACTTAATAGGAATCGGTTTGGGTGTAAAAGAAACTGAGATGTCGAAATTGGTCCACACAGCATCTATTCTCTATAGGTTGGTACACGAGCGAGGTACTAGCACCTATTACTATATTACTTACTGTACCCATATTTACTCATTTTCATTATCTGCTTGTACTATTCTTGCAGAATTTCAATCTGCTGTCACGACAGTCGTATTGATTTTCGCTACCCTTACACGTGTCTATGGTACGTATATTATCTCTGATTTGCTCTTTGTGGTATGGAGGATATTTCGAGGACCTCAGAAGTAACTTTTCTTACGTAAGATATTATCAAAGTTCTCAATGTCTCTTAGACAATATACCTACGGCTAAAGACAATAGGAACATTGTCTTTGATATAGCCATTGAAATCATATTGAAATTGTGCTAGAATTTTTATTCAAGTTCTACCATTGTTATTGCTTCTGACAATAGGTACCAATGAGAAGTATTGCCGAACTTATATAGGAGTTTATGTTTCAGTGATTGGATCCCTAAGGAATTATTTTTTTTAATTATTACTATACATATAATAGCTTCATTATGTATATCGAATAGATTCATAATAAATGCATGTTTTATGTTATTTCAAATTCTTAATCAATATCTAATTGAAAATTTGACATATTCTTTGAAATATTGTAATACTTAATAGTTAATAATTTTATTCATAAAAATGTCCAAACTACGGATTATTCTCGTTTCATTATTTCCTATGGCTGTTCATTGCATCGACAGATGTACTTTCAAGCGAATCTTGAATGCAACCAAATGCAAGAGACATATAAATTCACACATGGCGTACGAAGAACATATTCTGAATATAATTCCATCTCAATGGGCTTTGACGTTTCTGTTTAGAAACAATATACATATTGCGAATTTTTTTAAGTTCGATACATCTACGAATGTGGGCATTCAGGCATGAAATGCAACCATCGAATCGCGAATTCGATTTTTCGCACGAGAACACATATTCAACGTATAGAAATTAGAAAAAAACTGGTGTCTGCGGTGTTAAATAGAAAAAGAGTTATTATATTTTTATAAAAATACTCGTGAATAATTTTATTACTTTATATGTCACAATCGACTTTTTCCAGGTTATTTTCCAGGCTATTTTTTCGTTATAGCAATAAACATTTAATAACCTTTTTATTTATTATATATGTATATATAACAATAGAAACATATTCATTTCTAACCACAATTGAATTTCACTCTATAGGATAGTATATGCATAACTGGCACAAATTTTAGTTAAATATTCTCGTACCGCAGTTCGATGTTAATACCATACATATAGCTATGCTATATGTACATAGCTCTATGTTTAATAATCAATTAATATTGTTTTACAGTATCTTACACAGGTTAGAGAATTACTGTACGAATAAATGCTGCTTGATTCCTCTAGCTCCAACAATTGGGACTAATTGAAAACGTGCTTAGAAATGCTTTGATACAAATCTGTAAGCCACGTCACGTGTCTTGCTGTCTAAATATGAATTTTATGTAACACGATACTGTTAGTTGTTAATGAATATTTTACCGGAAATACATATGTTGCAGATAACTACAGCAGTGAACCAGGAATAAACTTTGAAATGTATTGAGTGCAGGAGACACCGTTATTATTACGTTATGTATAATTAAATTATCTTCTGTTTGTCCAATCAGCTTGTATCCATTCTATGTATGGATTATTGTAAATTAATTATTTCTGTTAGTTATCCTCATTGCACATATTATTGAGGGCTATTAAAAATGATAAATAAATTTAATACAGATAAAAAGGTTTCAGTAAAATTTCATCAACAAATTTTTATGTAAAAATTTACCGACAATATATATTACAACAATGCAAGTGCGTGCGTTATTTAATTGGCCTATTTTCGTAAAATAAATTTCATCTTCCTTTCGGGAACTTAGCTTTTTAATTCATAAGTACAACGCGAACATACCCTGATGTTCTCTTGGGGCTGAGCAATAACAGAGAAACTTGTAACCCTATGAAATAGGAGTCTGGTGCGCCTTCTTGGGAATTGTTTTCATGATCAATTACACGACGTAGCGAAGAAGAGTAAGTTTGAAAAGAGACTTATGGGTTAATAAGAAAGTCCGAATTTTGGCAATGATTATGGTGGCAGGAACGGAGTCTTGCATGGTGCTGATACGTGGTGTATAGAATGTAAAGTTTATGAATTTACAGAACTGCTTACCGTCTATATAAGGATATTTCAAGAGTGGCAAAAATTGCCAACCATAACAGTGAGTAAATTGCTGCCAACCTAAAGTAGACTAATACACCAAGCGACTATTAAAGTAAGAGGCCAATTTACTTTACCCCCTCGGTAACGAGGGCGTGAAAACACCAGGCATCCAGCTTTCTTTTTTCACCACCCTTGATATAAAACGTTTCAATGGTTGAATATCTATGTAACTACTGGTCACCGAATATTCGTCCCGAATGTACATCTTCTCGCCGCCTGTTATCCTAGCATTGACAATTTTCATTTTAGAAATACCGTCAAATAACATTCAGACGAATTTATTGAGATGCGTTTGGTTGGTAGATGAAATATTTTATTTTCTGAATTACCTGAATTCGAAAATATTACTGGTATTGTTTCTGGAGAAATAAAAGAAAAACGCCTAGATATTGAATCTGTGTATATACGAACATAGTAAATAATTCATCAATGAGAAATTGCATCAATTTAAATATAGTTATGAAAGAAATTTTATATGGCAAATTTTAATACTTTTTTCTTATTCTCTTCGCTATCGCCAATGTTATCTACGACGTACAACCTATTTTCAGAGGTCGGTGGATACATATATTTTTGTTACTTAACCTACGATTTATCGAACGAACGTCTTTTAACACATTTTCGTTAACTTCGAAGTAAGTTAATTAAAGGTGATAGCTGTCATTAATTTTAAACGAGGAATCATTTTCATCATTAAGTAACTAACCGCAATTGTTAATGGGTCATTTCTGTAAATGCTGGCGCTATATTAAACGCGTGGCAATTGCTCCAATATTATCCCACAGAGAGTACCATTATACAAGGCTGTTGTGATAATAGCAATTACGATGTAGCACCAGAAATTATAAATATATTACCCGACACATAAGTACAGACAAAAAAAATTATATTTTACAATTACTATAAATAAAATTACAATTCTAACGTTCTATCTTATCAAATGTGCATTCAGCATTAATAATTCATCGCCAAATTGTATCCCTAATTTTAATCTAGGTACATAATTAATGGAGTATAAAAAGATATTTTGAAAAGAAATATAAGTATAAATTATACAAAAAAGTGTACAAGCTACTCGTTTAATATCAAAGCCATTTATACTCCGAAAATATTTAAACAACTTCCGTAACGTCATACGATATACGCAAATTCGAACCTTGCTGCCGGTAATGAGATAAGACTTCGTGCCAAGTAATATAAATTTCGCTACTAACAATTTCTACAGCAAGGTTAGAAATGTAAAATCCTACCTAGCCCTTCGCTAAGTGAATCGAAACGTAATAAAGCCAATAATATACGTAATACTTTTTTTTCAGACATACAAAAGATACTTGATAACCAATGTCTGATACAACAAAGCAATTCAGAGAAGCAAAGAGCCTATGTATTAACACACAGAAACCATTTTGAGATTCGCAAAGAGAAAGCTATGAACTGATCTTATTAGTGAATAAGATGGAGCGAGAAAGAATTTCGAAAGGCGAATGGGAAATACAAACTGAAAAGATCAAAGGGACCGAAGGAAGAAATATGGTACGGGAAGGTGAAAGGGGAACGTTTAAAGTAATGAAAGAGGTCGATGTTGAAAAAGCTTGTGAAAATGTGAAGCAACGTGAAGAAGATAAACCCGAGAAATTTTCAGTGTCGATGCAGGATCGAACAGTAAAAGACGTCGAAGGAACATCATCGTTTAATAGTAAGCATATGCTGTCCTTGTCCAGGCCGTATAAATAAATTTAAATTTCCCGCCATACACGTAAAAACGAGTCACCCTATATTTATCCAACTGGAAAATACGTTTAGACGAGAATATTCTGAAGGAGAAGCGTCTCCAGTTGCTAAGAAGAGACGCTGTCGAAATTCGAGAGCTTGAAGAGGCGTTACGTGCCGCTCGTGTAGCCAAGGTGTTGCGAGAGCAATTGCAGGAGAAAGAATGCATGCGAGATAGGGCAAAGTGCATCGAGAGAGAGGAAGCAAAGATCATTAGAGATTGGTATCAGAGCAAAGAGTTCCAAAGGAAACAAGAGCAGGAGTACTTGGAGAAGAGACTGAAGTACAGGGAGGATCTTCAGAACCAACTGGTGAACAATTGCTGGATGAGACAACAGAGAGACGAGGAGCGTCAACGCGAACGTAAGTTGGTCGAGGAGGTCAATGAAGTCCTCGAGGAGGAAAGTCAAAAGGTGAAAGAAGAGAAGAGGGCAACAGCTGTTCGCTTGATGGGGGAGCGAGATGCTTTCTTCAAGGCCAAAGAAATTTTGAAGGAAAAAGAGAAGATACGTCTACAGGACGAGTATGTTCGTATAGGACGCGTGGCTGCTGAAAAAGAAGAAGAGGAGAAGAAGCGTGCGGAACTGAAAGTAACTATTTCTTTTGCCATCTGGTGCTCAATTCGTAAAGTATCTAGGTGTACAGTGTGTGAGACAAATATTTTTTCTTTCCAGACCAACAAAGACACCGCGAAGCAGAAATCGATAGAACGTATGGCTAGACGAACTCTTGACGATGTATACAGGAAGAGAGAACGTGAAGAATTCGCTAAAGAACTTTACGAGGAGAAGATGAGGACCGAAGAAGCAAATTGGCAGAAAAACAAATGGCTGGAAAAGGAACGCGTGAAAATGGAGTTACTGGCGGACATGGGAATGCAGAAGGAATTGATAGAGGAACGTAGGAACTATGATGCAGCCATGGATAGGAGCTATGCTAGACAACTGGTTGAGGAGTACGAAGCTGCCCTGAAGAAGGATAACATGGAGAATAAAGCTCGTCGTGAAAAAAGTATATTAAATTATGAGAACCAATAGATTTTGAAAAACGTTTAATATTCATGTACTTCAGATCTTCGCTACGGCATGGAACTGAAGGCAGCGATAGCTGAGCGAAGGGCCCTTCACGCTGTTGAGATCTTACGAAAACAAGCATGCACGAGGTACGACCAGGAACTCGACAACTTCAGGAGGAAGGAAATAGCCAATGAACGTGCTCGAATGCTGCTTGAATACGCACCGGATCTCAAGGGGTTCCTTAAGCCTGGAATAATACCGAACGGAAGGGACGATAACAGCACGTGTAAGGCAGAATGTTGAAAATAAGCTTTATATAAAAAATTCTTTCGTGAAGAACATTTGACGAAGTTTTCTTGCTATTTATCATCTATGAGCGTCTAGAATACTTGGACTTTTTCTTTTTCAAATCTGTTGAGTATCGGATAGATATTTGAGTACTTTGAGGAAAGGTTGAACTCGATAACAGTGAACTATCGTTTTGGAGTTATCGCGAGAAATCGGCATCTGGGACAGTTGGAGCTGGCGGAGGCCTATTTGTCACGACCATCAGATATCCGTTATCCTCCTTATCGGAGAAATAGCCAGTGGGGATCGATGGGTCCTCTATAATGGAGCATTAGGCAGGTAAACGTTGTGGAATTGCGACTTGATGCGTGCCGTGGGATCTTTTTAACCGTTCGTCTGTCTCGCGTTGCAAGCGACTGACTCCAAATCGATCAAGGACTTCTGTAGAATGATCCGACCTTTTTTTTCGTCATCCCTTACTATCACCCTACAGAATATCTGCAATATCGGTAAACGTACTTCGGATTGGCATATATCACTTTGTATCGTCGAATGGATGTCCCTTGAAATGGGATTCTAATATAAACAATTGTGTTAGATTCTATTCGTTATATGGTATTCGACCAAAAGCGTCTTGTATTAAAAATAATTGTGTATTATGTGTAAAAACTTGATCAGTTATGCAAATCAATGAATATTGCATTGAAACCTGTGCGAGATAACGAGATGATACAAATGCATCTATATAATGTAAAATATGACTGCATCAATTTATAATATCGAGATAAAGGATCATTAAAAAATGAAATATTTCTATATAAAATATTTTAATACAGCTCTAATAGATATATTAAAAGGTGCTGAGGCAGTAAACGAAGTCAATAAAAGTAGTGTGTTAGAGTTAAAAAAAAATCCCATACCCAGGAATTAAAAGAATTCCATGCAAATATTATGCAAATATCTCGTTCGATTCGCTTTCGCAAATGAAACGTATTAAAAGACCGTAAACGAACGGTAATATCGAAAATAGCAGAATTCTGAAGAGCAATTAAAATTTGTTTCACTTCCCACCTGAGAATATGGACGTAATCAGTGATAATGCCCACAATAAAAAATACTCTAATACCTTACCCACAAAGTGCATTAAGCCGCCGTGCCATTAAAATTCGCAGTGCCAATAACCAGCTAATTCATATATCTCAACCTAAAACATTAATCGCATGCATTAACAAACCACTGTACAACCGCCATAAATATATTATTTAAGCTCAATCCAGAAAGCAGAATTCTAGAATTAGTAATCCTTACCGTAAAGCCGTTTGACGTTACGACAGGATTTACCTTGTAATTGGACGGAAGTCAAGAGTGTAATTTGCGGAAGTAACGTCAGCCAGACATCGACGTCACAGAGAGAGAGAGAGAGAGAGAGAGAGTGGAAATACTAAGGTTGAACATGGTAACGCGAGAAAATCAAAGGTAGCGCAGTATAGATATACCCACGTAAGATACACGTATGCACATTATGAAAGTGAGGAGCTTAAACGGAGTAAGCTGACACATGCGAATTCGAAGAGTAGTGAAAACATAATTGAAACAGAAATAAAAGAGAGAAAGTGAGACGGAAAGAAAGAGGTATTATGACAGTGAAGCAGGTGGTACATTGCTGCTATTGCAACACGTGCATAGACCGTTGCAGCTTCGATACAGACCTCACAATCAGGCGGCTTATCGTATGTTCTGCGTATACATATACATATACACACACGCTATATATATATACACCACAGCAGCCAGTACACGTATTTATTCTATGCAGTACACAAAGCTTCGTAATATTGGCTGCTGCTCAAATTCAGCTCGTGCAATTTCGACCAGTGGCAGTTCCATTTCGTTGACGGGGTCTTGTCAACGACGTGTCTCTGTAAAGTGGACCCCGGGAGTTCGTTTTGTGCGATTGGTCAAAAACTCGATGCGAATAACGCCGTGCCGGATATCGAAGTGAAACAACTGTTAAAAAAATCATCGTCATACTTCTCCATGTTGAAGTCCTGTCGATCGATGTTTCCGCTTTATTCTTCTGTCTGTATATTACAAATGGTTATACATGTATACGTGTATGCATACATATTTTTCCAGGATCAAATTTAATACCCAGCTTTGCTATATTATAATATTAACGAGTACGTAGAACCAGTTGAATTGTTTCTGGAGCAGAATTAAAGACTAATATGAGCCAGTACTCTTGTCAAATATTAACAATATTCCTAGACTGTATTATAGGATTTTAGTATGTACGGAAGTTTGCCAATACTCTTCGTAATAGTCGCCAAGGAAACTTTGAGCAACAAGAAAGACAAAGTCATATGTGGAATATGTATGAGGTTATGTGCATCTCGATAACAACAAAAGTGGAACGTTCCAGAACCTTTCTGAGACTAAAAAAAAGGAGCACTCGGGGAGACTGTCTCAAAAAAGGTGGCCTTGCACCAACCTCAATCTATATACATATATGTATATATAGAACGTTGTCTCTGAATCGATACATACTATTTTTCTCTTATCCTCTTACGTTCAGTTCGCAACGCGTTCTATGGATGGGGACGCGTCTAGTTATTCCAGAGTATGTACGTCATAGGTCGATGTTTATATGATATCGGAGGGGGGGGGGGGTCCACAAGGTAGAAATATTAGTGCACCAGGAGTCGAGAACTCCGGAGAATATATGAGCTTGAAATACGATTCGTGAAGTTGAAAGTAAAATGAAAAGAGCTTTTGGTAAAGGGGTAAATAGAAATAGTGGCGGATTCAGTATCTCTGTGTATACTGCAAGGGTGCACCGAGTAGATAGTAGATACCTGAGTATGGTGGTTATATGTTTGCGAGGGGGCAAGTAGGGTGAAACTGGGGAACCCATCGACAGAATGATAAATTGAGAGACAGCAATCACACTTTGCTCCGTTCCTTCAGCCAGCTATCCTACCGGCGTCCTCTCGCCGGCTCAGACGTTGAAAAATAGAGACGCTACCGTAACCGAGTGAAATCCCCACGATTTCGTAGCGAATCCTTCGGCAAACCGCTGCCGCCAGAGGCGCTGCTGTCTCTATTCCAATATTGTTTAATCTTACGAAATGCGGATTGTTCAGGAGAGCCGAACAATACTATTGACTGTTGTAGAAACTTCTTAAAAAATATATTATATATATGTATATATGTATCCATGTGTATATATATATATATATATTTTCTTTAGAGAATTCAGAACTCCTTTGTCTAGCTGTGGCGATCTTTGAGGAATAAGAAAATAAAAAAGACTCCCGTTATCCTTTGTTCTCGTTTACTACCGTAGGGAAATTTCCTTTTTTATTTTACACGATGAATATTTTCCTTTACTCTCCTACCTGACCTAGACTCCATGCGTACCCTTTAATTTTCTTGAATTTCACAGACTCCCGTTGTACGTCCGCGTTCAGCCTCCTGTGTCTCTCTGAAATGGAAGCAAGGATCGAAAGCTTTGGAAAAGACTCGCGCGAGGAGCTCTATTGTTAGCAGCTTTCCACCCAATTATAGTAAGGTGGTGGGGTTAGTTGAGGTATCTTGGATGGAATGGAATGGGTCTCGACCAGGTTCAAGACGAAAAGGAGAAGAGAGCCCTGTGCGCGCCATTACCCACGAGCAAGTGGAAAACAGGCAGCCACCGTGAGCCATGAATGCATTATAGCGAATAAATGCCAAGAGTTTGAGTTATGATTCGGTGAAAAGGAAAGGTTAAGCGAATGAATAATGACTTGATAATGGAGATTAATACACGGCTGGACAATGCCGATGTTCGAGTTAGCAACCTCCCAAATGTACACGTCATCTACGTGGCCATCTAGTCAACCATGTATCAACCCTTATTTCACCGAACGATACAACTTTTTCTAGAACTATTTCTGCTTAACCCTTCGCTGTTTACGTTATTAGTTTACTCTACCTTCACATGCGACCAGCCCATTGTACTTCTCTTTTGCAAATGTCACTATGTATGAACACAACAATGGTAATTTGCATCGTATGAAAGTAGCCCGGTTTACCGTAGCTTTTATTATACCATAAACAGTATACTCGTTAACGAGCCATTGTTGTTACGATACAGTCTGATATATTTTCACGTGGTAACTGGATTTACTGATGAAATGGTTAACAGAGAGATCGAATGAAGTTTTCGTTTGATCAAAGCATCGTATTTAACAATTCATTATACAGTTTGAAATTTGACATGTGATTCGATTTGTTTTGTTCAGTTTTTTTTTTTTATTTGTATTCAACAGCTATGCTAGTTTCGTAACCAATGAAGTTATATTATATTGATGGATCTTTAGCAGGTTCACAGTGATTCGCCGATCAATTGATCAGCATGACGTCACCACGTCCTTTCAGAATCTATCGAAATTCAGGAGGATAAAACGTGCGAGCGACACAACCCTTAATAATTTCACGGGCAATCTCACGGAAAACTCTGGGCGCTCTATGGCAATCTGAATATCCCAGGAAAATTACTGAACACTATTTTCCAGAAGTGTCAGACTAAAACGCCGTGGCATGTTGGAATTTTCAATTATTTCGGCACCCCCAGCAACCTATTCGCTTCGCCACTGTCTCTTCTAGTCCCTCTTGTCTACCCTTCTTCCGCCACGTTCCCTTTTACCCGGATAGCATCACCCTATTCGATAGCTCCCCATCGGCGTCGCGACGTCGCACTAGATTTTCTACGCGTCGCACAGTGAATTTTAATACACACTGTTTTCGTAGGTATTATTTTTCTTTGCTTTATACGCATCGCTCTGGACTTACGTATAATTGGAAACTGTTTCCAATTGCCGTTACGAGCGATTTTTCAATTTTAATCGTAAACTTCAATTCAGACGTTTTATCACGGTTATGCAATCGGACGCGAATTTCGAAATTCTATTTAAACTGAAATTTTAGGATTTTCCTTCGTCAACCGGGTATAACTTGTCTGGGATATTCATTAACGGATAAAATTCACTCGTTTCTTGAGGTACTTGTCGTCCTTCGATAAAATGAAAATTATACCGTCGTTTTCGAGGAAATTCCAATTACTTGCACACTTGAACACGAAACGTATCGGTTGCAAATTCGAAAATTTTCCGTAAATTGGAAACGAGCGAATCTTGATGCTGCTCAATGTTTGCAACTCGAGTACAATCTACTCGGTCCTTTGTCAGTCGAAGGCTTTTACTCCACGTCTTGGAGCAAGTGATAAGAGAGAATCTACCGGGAATGAATAGATAGTTACGTATACCTAGTCCATCTCCTAGTCTTGAATTCTGCAAACATTTGAATTCAGTCAACTAAGTTTCTCAAATTATCATCCCCTCTCCTGTAATATCTCATAGCAGAATATTACGAGAGAAATGTTTACTCGAGAAGACGTTAACAATTAAAATTTCTCAAATTAGAAATTTCACAACTTTCGGAATACGTATTATCACCGTACTTAAAATTTAGTGATAAAATACATTACGGATCTAATCAAATCAATTATCCTCATTCTAACAAGACGTTGCGTTATTTAAGATTTTTTTTAACTCTAAAAAATTACATCCTCATACGCTCTAGTCGATGACGTCGTAGCGCAAGAAGTTCTCTTGCACATTTCTAATTATTCCCATACGAAATTAATGAAATTCACAGAAAAATATTTCATTCGTTTCATCCCGTGTCGCCTACGGAAATGCGTGGCCCCTTAAATTATAGGTATAATATTCAGTGTGAATGTGGACCATCAAAATTCCTCCAAACTCCCGCGACCCATTCTCTCTCGATTATTCAAACAAGCCTAAAACTATAGACTTTTGCAAAAAAAACCAACTTATTCCACTTCAAATTCTTCAAATATACCGATTCTCAAATATGATCAATAATTTCACATTTATGCCGGTCTTATTAAATACGCAAATATCATTGCGTAATATTCTACCAGTATTAGGTACTCGTCATTAGTGAATCTGACTGATCTTTTCTGACAACGGTGAACCATGACAGGTACGTTCTCACCTGACGCGATAACGTCGCAATCTTGCGAACTGCCCATCGACACCACGAAGTAAAAACCACGTTGTCGTAGTTTGGCAACGAGCCACAGGTCTTTTTACAGAAGTGTCTCCAGCACCCCAGTGTCTCGTGTATCACCATTGTCGCGACCCCGTTGCGATATGAATCATAAAAAAAATATCAAACCCTTTTAAGAAAACTGCATATACTTTAAGACGTTGCACTAACTTTTCAAGCAAATACGCGCTATCCCACCATGTGACTTTTGCAATTACTTCGTCCAGAATGCTGTAGCCAGATGCTTTTATTTTCTTTAAATTTTTTCCTACTATTTTTTTCCATTGACCCATGCGTACGTAGAGGCGTCACTTGGTTGAATAATAATTTCTAGGAAGAAGGTTGAGAAGTGGATTAAAAAAAAATGGTATCAAGGAGCCCTAATAAAAAGTGCAATACTGTTGGTAGAAAATAGCGATGAATGATTACGTCTTTAAAGTTAAATTAATTTAAGGGCTGCTATAGGGTGCTGTCTTAAATTTTTTTTTATTTCCCTTATCTTATTTCCCAATCGACTGCCAGTTCCTTGTTCCCTCCAATGTTCCGCGAAGCACTTTTATTCCCATGAAAATAAGTATCAAGCCTGTGTATGTATAACTACCACCATCTTATCAATACCTTTCTTTTTTTCATTTTATTGTCTTCTGGGGAATACAAAATGTCTCCGATTAAATGGCCGTTATCGGCTTTGAGGGTAGCTGAGCTGGCTATAAGAATAAAGGTGGACCTAGAAGATGGTATAGATTACGTAAATCTTTTTCCTTCTGAAAGCTTTACTTCTTCATGGAAACGAAACAAACAATTTCAATGTAATTAGTCTGCTCATTGTCCGACATCTTTCGCCGTTGGCTGTAAATTTTAATTATTAATAATTCCCTTCCATGGGAATTGAGCCTTCTGGCTTCGTCCGCTGTGGCGCTGAGTACCTCGTAATGTTATACGAACAACAGTAAAGTCTTCAGGCATTCTGACGTCGTAAAAGCAAACTGGATTGTCCTTTATCCTACCTGCTCAGGTTGGCTCTCAATGGTATATATATATATTGACGCTGGATATATATATATATATATATATATATATATATATACAGTGACTACACGCTTCAATAGACCGATATTGCAAAATCGCAACATACGTGGTTTTAATACTTTATTGGATTATACGTATAAATACGATGGGTAGTTTCGAGTGAAACTACCGGTAGTAAAAGGGCCGTACACGATCTTATCGTACCTCTTTATTGTCAAAGGACTCTTACCGTTTCAGAGAATTAGTTTATCGATTCAGGCTCCTAAGTAATTGCTGGAGAAAAATTCGCTTTTCTCACATCGGCAAAGGCAATTTCCAGTAGAACGTTGAAACAAATGAAGGACGAGGTCGGTAAGGAACGGAAAAAAAGCGAGCGTTAGGGAAAATAGGACTGGTGAGAAATTGAGAGAAACTTTCGAAATGTCCTTGAATACAAATTCGAGTTTACGGTATTTTTCACTTTCCCTAAGATCCCCCATTTCGAGCAGTAATACTGTAGAAGTTTACCAGTTGGTTTTTTTTACGGTGATAGTTAATCAAGAGGGAAAACAAAAACTAGATATTCAGTAGGATAAAATTGATCGCAGAATTTTAAAATTTAGATAATTTACATATAAACTAGGCTTTTTTTCAATGACAATTTATTAATACTTTTTTTTTTAATTAAATCTTTTACTTAGGTATTTGATCGTTGATCGCGAGCGTCCGTTTAAAGCACAGCTGACTATACGGATCTTTGACTACTGCGGTTCTGACTATATTTTACTGGCTGACTCACCACGACTGTTTCTACTGCCTAATCTGATAGGCGACGGGACTTAACAAAGTTAACGAGACGCGACGACCTGTACCTGATATGGGTTCGATTCGATACACGATTCGCTGAACCCCTCTTCTTGATAATGGACAGGGCCGTAATTATAGTGGTCAGACAATTAATGACGAGCCTTTGTAATTTATACGAAGCTCTGTGTTAAAAAGAGTTACAATATGTTGAAGAGATAAGCGGTGTCATTTTATTGGTTTATTATCGATTGAAGATAACGAAATTGTTTTTCAATTTTTTACTTGAAAAACTGCACACTGTCGATTCTAGGGAGTTTACTGCGTAACCTTGGTACTTTTATGACGGAATCATAAAAAGGCGTTCCATGTATATTTCTGTTCAATAAATATTATTGATACATGGGCACGAGGTTTGTATATCGATTCATTGATATTGATTTGATATTACGTATATTTCGGCATATCAATAATGATATAGTGAATATCATATCGCGTAAAGTGCTACGCAATATTTTTTGACTTTGAAATTATTACTGGTCAAATGATAGTGATTTGAGAATAATATCGATTGATTTTTCATTACGCAAAAGTACACAGTAGATTGAAAAAAAAAATCGTAATTTTCTGACATTAAATAACAGTCGTACGAAATTATTCATAACTGTATTTCAAAGACAATTAGTTTTTTTGAATGATCGATCCATTCAAATTTTCGGAATAACCAACTACGATATCGTTACTTGTAACGGGAATTAAAAATGCGAAAGTAACACGGTAGGCTAACTCGAGCGAATCTACGGACTCCTCCCTTTTCGATTAAGCGTTCTATTTGTAATCGGCGCTGTTATATATACATATATACAAGTACAGCCGTAAGCGTTACGTGTACACGAGTCTCTGGAACGTGATACGCGGGGTATCGCATGGATCTTCGTACGGCTTACCACAGAAAATGTGTTTGCCTCTGTACCATCGATGCGACGCTTGGTAAAAGCTTAAAAAGAGAAAAGAAAAAAAAAATCTTAAAGCCTAATGACAACAAGCCGGGTAGACTTTATCTTATTGACATGACAGAATAAAAGTAAACTTACAAGCACTAAGCTTGCTCTGCCTGTTAAAAGGGGCTTTGTAATGGATGCAATTAATCTTTGCGAATGCACAGTGATTATTTTACACATAACAAGAGTCCTGGTGAAATTTCGCAAGGGACAGTGACAATTTCTAAGGCAATGTTTGAAATAGATGTAAATTTAAAGGGGCAACTTTATACTTGGATATGATAATAGACGCGGTGAATCACAGGATCAATTTTTCTGACTGAATCGAAAAAATAATAAAATCAATTATCGTGAGATTTACAGGGTTTGTTGCTAGAACGAAAGAAGTTTGAAAGATTGGAAAAAATGTTGTTCTTCTCAGAAATGACGTTATCTGATAACGTTTATCAATCTATTCCTTGACGCATGATTTATCTTCGTTCTTTTTAATCCTATTATCTCTTTTCTCCCTCTGGCGACACAACTCAGCCGATTTGGTCTCCGACAGGACTAACGGACACGGTACAGACGTTATACCAAAGTTTTGCGTAATCGCGGAGAAGTTCCTAAGCTTTGGACATTTGTAGCCGAACGGACAGGATGTATAAAATGAGATTTCAATTTCTTGGCTTTGGTCATGGATACTTTGAATCTTATGCTTTTTTTTTTTTCTTACTTTTTCTCTTTGTCACTTTTACAACTTTCTTCTTTTCGTTTCCTTTTTTGATCATTTTCTCTTCCGCTTTTTCTCTCGTTCGTCTTTCCTCATTTTCCGAATTATTTTAGCTGCCGACCTCGCGACCTTATCCTACTGCATCTCATTCAGACTTCGAAATACCAAATGAAGGCAATAAAATTTACTCACTCAATAACGACCACTTAAAACTCCCAGCGAGCTATCTTGAACCCGTTACCGTAAAATTTCCAGCTGGAATTTCTGCATCTTTTGGCCATTAAGTATATCCCCCTTCTGGATCCTATTATTCGCATCTCGCTCCGGAGCTCTTTTCAAAAGGGGTAAAAGTATGTCAATCGACGATAACATTTGCAGAGATGCTAAGAGTGAGTCCTCGCTTTATAGACTTTAAGCTCATAGAAAATAGAATATCTTTTTTTTATCTCTCATTGTATTCAACCAAGAAATAGTCTGCGATATGATTTTATAAAATTTGCAAAAAAAAATTTCTTTTTTAAGCAATAACTTGAAGAATGATATTCTGTATCGTTACTTAGTACTTCTTTAAATCATGAACTCTCTCTCTCTCGATAACTCGCTCTCTTTTGTTTCAGAGGATATATTCGAATACGAAATATATACCGGGTGAGAAAAAATTTCGACATTCCTCTAACAACTCGACGAGGCTCGGCTTGTACTTTTTTTTAATCTCAGAAATAAAATAAATTACGTCGGCACAGTAAGAATGACGTTCTTGAGTTTCTGTTGTTCCTCTTTTTCTTCTGACTGCTTTGGATTTCACTCGCGTAATGAGAAACGTCACGCATATCTCTGCCATCGTACGATTTATGGAATTCAAATAAAGTAAATAAATTTACCGAAACAGATTTTTATTGTAGCATTTCGTTTCTCCAGAACGAGAGAATCGTATTGAACTGAATTATTATTAAGTAACATGGAGAGATAGTAAGTTATAGAAAAAAATTAATATTACAAATATCGCCAGTGAATGTTTACAAGAGTTTTTATAATATCAGGATGAAACAGATTTTAATCCATTCATTCGGTCATTTTAAGAAAAAGTAAACCTTACTATATGCACAGTAGGTACACTTAGCTTGATTAAAAAAAAAAGTGTCCAGAAAAATTTCTTTTGTATGGAAGGAAATGTCTTACACTTTAATTACATGCATTTCAGACATTAAAATTGATTGGATTTCCAAAGACTCGTGTACAACTGTATATAATAGTTAAAGTAACACGCCGTATATAATATATTAAAAAATATATAGATCATATGTAATTATATTAAAAATTAAATTTCACCATGGTTATAGATTATTAAAAATGTTAGAATTGCGTCAATCTACGTAAAACGAGAATTTCAATATCGCTAATTATGACAATAATTAGTAGTTACTCAATCAGTGTTTCCAATACGAAAATGAATCTAGACAACAATATGGTAGAAACTCGTGCTCCACAGTGAATTAAAATGTCTTGATGAAGTTCATAACGGTACAGTTTACGTCATTTACTGGGATCAAAAAAGGAAACTCGTATCCGAACTTTCCAACGAGACTCGTTTCCACGAAGATACCCAAGATCACCATTTCCCATTAGAGGAACCTCGATGAAATTTCAAAGTGAACATAGAGCAGCGTAAAACAAGGTGGCACAAGTGGTCTGTCTGTGTACTTAGATACCTAAGGAGTAAAAAGCATCACCGTCTGAGAACGTTACCACGCAAAAGTAGGTTTTACTCCCTGGCATATAACCACTCTCTTCGAGTCACCAAAGAAAACCACGTTGTTTTTCGCGTAAGAGACTCCATCGGCCAGACGTCCCATTTAACGTTAAATACGTCACCTCGTAAACGGTGTCTAAGCAGAGGACATGCAATTTGTAAAAACTGAAAAGACGAAGCACTGCGCGGGCTAAAATTTGCCAAAATTCATATCATATTATTAACGTAGCTCTGTCGAATTTCACGAAATTAAAAGTGTCGTTCGGATATTTTCTTATTTTCTAATTTTCATACTTCTGACACAAAAATACCTTTGGTATGAGTTTTAAGAAAAGGCATGGAAACTGAGAAAGTATTTTTAGATTAAATTGCACAAGTTCTATATCGGGCGTACCAATCTGCAAGGAAGAGTAAGGGTCGTTTCTACCCGAAGAATAGACGGTCCCGCCGATTAAGTAAACTTGACGGTTGCACTGACGGGATTTTCCTTTATTTTGAAACAATGATCCCCATGATGGAGTATTATCCTGGAAAGGGGGAGAGGGGGGGAGAGGGCACCCTGTCGATACATCAATGTCAGAACACATTCGTGGGCTTTGTCTGCATGACAAGTTTGCCTCTGGTGTGGTCCCATTATCCACCCTCTCGAATCTTCGTGTTCACCTTGCAGGAATATGGATGCTCGTCACAATCGACCCCGTTTTCAAACTTGTACCAAACCCTTGTTATTTGTATTTATCGACAGGTGCTTAACGGAAAGATTCAAGCCAGTAGACCGAAACCTCTTATCCTCTGGGTTGATGTTCCTTCTGGGGTTTCTTTGGGCCATTTTTACATCCCTTGTAATCGATAGCATTGAGCGATATAAAATGATGTCGAGAAAATCAGTGACAATGGGAATAGTATACGAGGAGATAAGATGAACGATTGGACCTTTTTTTTTTTTTGTAAATAATATACAGATAGATTGTTTACTTTCGTTATGAGGTTATCACCTAATTGCATTAACTAACTAAATGGATTAGCTGTACGTTAAATTTAT
This sequence comes from Calameuta pygmaea, assembly GCA_031762395.1. NCBI lineage: Eukaryota > Metazoa > Arthropoda > Insecta > Hymenoptera > Cephidae > Calameuta > Calameuta pygmaea. Next base: position 1,543,336 of record JASANN010000252.1, read on the forward strand.
TTGATAAAGGAAGACTATCATGTGTGCGCGTAAGAGCATGGGAGTGGCCCTGACCAAGGGTCGGAGTTTTAAGGGTTGGTTAGAGGTAGGCGAGGAGTCTTGACAGGGGTGAGGTCAATATGTATTATTCATGCTGTAGAAGGCTGGTCGATGCACGGCCAACCGGATTGAATTTGCATTTCAAGACGTATCGGAAGCAGCTTGGCATCCAAATCAGCGATAGTCTTTGTCTTCTGGTCCTGACCAAAACTGGAACTTGACTGCGTAGCCAGTATGCGAGGGTTCCCAGTCGGAGAAAACTATCCCTTCGTATAACGCAATAGGACTATTTTTAGGAAAACAAAGATACGTATCTTCGATTAAATCTGACATATACTTTAGCAGAGTAATGAAAAACGTCAGTTTTATCGAAGCTTAAATATCTTTGGATTATGTAATACTGTACTTTGGATCAGGGAAAAAATTGTTTAAACAACTTGTCATACCTAAAAATAATTGATCGCAGCTTATAATGAGGATTATAATGATAGGTGGAAGAAAAAAAAAAATTTGACAAATATACAAGATCTTTTCTCATAATCAAAGTTATGATACGAGCGTATCAAGACGTTAGATGAAGAATATGATGAAATGGTCCGAAATCCGTAAGACCCTTCGAGGCCAAGGACGAAAAGTACTATAGGGACTAGTGGAGCGAAAGCTTACACGTCCAGAAGATTGTGAGAAGATGGTTTCACCCACTTAAGCCAAGGGTGGATCGTGTTTACGTGCTAGCTGGCCGATCGGAGGCTGGCTGAGCGACGATGAGCGAAAGTCCCCTCGAGCGAATATCGAAAAAGCTTGAGGAAAGCACGTTATTTCTTGTTGGGAGAAACAAACATGAAAACTGAGCTTGAGCTTTTCTTTTCTTAAAGCGGACGTGCATTCGAACGGAGAGTCTCCTTAGAACCTAGTCCATTTGAAAATATTGATTTTCAATGTTACTGACAACTTTCGAGAGTTCAATTTTTTTATTTCTTTCGTGCTCAAATCCTTCGCGATTGTCACTTGCGAATAGTTCTCAGTGATTGGTAAAAAAAATTGTAAGATTGCATAAAAGCTATTAGGTGTCATATTTTCGAAACTTTATCCTATGATGCACTACCAATTCGTCGAAGGATAAATTTCATTTTCGTGATTTGAGGTTAGTTTATGACTGGGCAAGTGATTTCAAATTCGCTACTTGCAACGCTTGGTTAACGAAGTTATGGTCTGCTGCGCTTGTACTTGCACAGTCATAATCTTGTGCCGCGTGTTTCGGCCGCGGCCCAACGGATTTATCTATCACGTAAAGCTGGACGAAAATTTGCCAATGCAACGTCTGGTGGGATTGTCGCATCATGTTTGCAGCGAATAGTAAAATAAATGATAACTAAGGATTTGAACGCGAAGCAGAATGAATTAATTAAATGTTCGTAAAATTTTTATGCAGCGTCAATATATTGCCAAAAAAAATTTAATTAATAAGAAAATGAGAAAATATTGTATCACCAGGTACATAGCATCTGGTAGGATCTAGATTTTACAACAGCTACCATCATACCCGTACTTGTAATCTAAGTAAATATGACTCTCATAACTATTCTCATCACGTGATTCCATACACCGTGATATAACACGAAAGCTCCACGAGCTTTTACCTTCTCGGGTTAAACCAAGGCACCTTCGTATCTTATTTTTTCATTCATTGTCTCACGGAAAAAAAAATCTCATTAAATTTGAGATTTCGCGAAAATAATAATCCTGGGACATGGTATTCCTTAAGTTGAAATATTTTAAGTACCTACTCATAAAGTTCGTTTTTCGTTTTCGTGACGAGCAACAATCACGTAGAATAATTTCAAACACGTGACACTGATTAATAAAATTGCAATAAATACGTAGGAAGAAGATTTTGCAAAATAATTTTTCAAGATCGCAAATGATTCGCGCGATACGAAATTCGAATGTAAAATCAAAGTCGTCGAAAGACGTTGAACGATAAAGAAAGAATTTTCACGCAAACCGATAAGGGCGCTTCCGCGAGGGAACTGAGCTAGGGAATGTATTTAAAGCTCAATAAAAAATTCCTTCATGCAAGCTCAAGCAGAAAATGATAACAGAAAACAGACTGATAAAATATGCGAGATAAGAAAACATAAGTATCCACGTAAGAGAACGAGTCGAGATTTGTGCAAGCATCGATTTGGCCATTCAGCTTCTTTGACAAAGGAAAAGAAAGTTCACGACACGAGAGAAAGGGCCAAGTCGTAAGACGCAAATCGCAAGATCTCACAGACATAGCCTGAACAGTGATCGAGACTGGCTAGCTTATATATATGTATATACATAGTATATAAATACATAGGTATACATAAGCGCAGTGGACCGCAACGGAGATAAACGAAACGCCACCAAGTCCATCCCATTTCAGAAGGGCAGCAGGAAGGAAGGGGAGGTCTAAACCAGTAGCCCATTCAACCGCGTAGACGTGTAACTATATACCTATTTATATACTAAGTCTTCTATATACATAAATGTAACTACATACTTGTCACGGACATATCGCTTCATATAGTCTCTGTACACGTGATTTTCTGTATATCCATATATAAATACATTATACATATATGTGTACTGTGTGTCTTCCTTATACATGACCACCTTCCACAGGACCTCCTTTCGTTATTCCTATAGTTCAGCGATCGCGCGAGTTACGGGCGACCACTGAACTATGGCCTATACTTTGTAACGTATTTTTTTTCTTAACCCGATACCGATAGCAAAATTCGAGAACGAAAATCTGCGAGAACCAACCTACGTTATCTTCGTCCGTCCACCCTTCGTTCATGCATCCGCATGCCAGGCGGGCGACAGCCAATTCTTGTTTCACCGGGAATTGACGAGCCGGTATGAACTGGGAGTTGGGGTGGAACAGGCCTAACTCCGCCAAAACGAGAGCTTTGGCGGAACCTATCAGAAAGACGGTAGCTTAACGGATCCTATCGATTTTTGGGGACGCGTGAAATCGAGAAGCGCAACCGTAGGTGCTGATCTTTGGGGTCGCGTAAAATCAGCAAACGCAACTGGAGGCGCGAACGGGAGCGGACGGAAACGGAA